>JADDOH010003066.1:0-146958 GCA_016648135.1 Agrypnia vestita
AAGACGACAAACTACATAAAGTTTAACGTCCATTAAGTAAGCAAGTAAAATTCTAGAAATTTTAATGTAAGAGTCTAGACATTGTACTGTCCGATGTTAAACATTTATTTGAGAGTTACGCCGCAATATTTTACTCATATGGCAGCGTGTGGAGCCAAGTGAAAAACAACCGCTGGAAGTAACAAATAACCTTCTTCCAGTCACACATCTCTAGGGGTAGATATTTTTCCGTTTTTTTCGCTGAGGGTAGAATCGCCGACCGCAGACAACGCTACAATGTTCAAGCTGGGAAAAATAAGGGTAGCGGAGTTGGGCGCCGCGCCGGCGTCGAATCAAGTTTGTATCAGGGCATCTTAAAATTAGCTGATGTTTTTAAAATAATTTTGGCTGAAATTTAATAGAATGTAGATAAAAAATATATTTTTTTTTTGCATTACGGCCGTGCCGCCTCGCGATGGTTTAAGCGACCGCTGCGGGGCAGCACGGTCTTGCCTGGTAGCATAAAAAATATCAACCTAGAGATCAATGAGTAGGACCGATATGGGTTCTTGTGCTCATAGAACGGTCCTGGGTAAGCAAGCAGTGGGTACCATTCACAAAATGTATAAATCTTGGTTAAACTTTTACGATTGGTTATATCCAAGGAAAGCGTATCTTTTCATATTTAAATCCAATGCTTAACACAACACTCTCACTCTGCTTTCGACACGGTATTGCAAGTCAATACATAACCACAAAACCAACATTCACAACAATACATCAACCCTGATGATGGACCCTGCAATGGGATCTGAAACGTCGTAAAAACACGGCATAGTACACCAGAAGACACAAACCAGAAGATTATCACATGTTCACTACTTAATTCAGCAATAGTTGTAATTCCTCTATGTAACTTTCCAGAAGTACTTTAGCATCTGCATAACGCAGGTTGTTCAGAATATTTTCATTTATAAAAAGTCCTTCAGTAGCTTTTTGAAGAGCTTCATTGAATATTTCTACTAAATATAATTTGAACAGCAAGGGTGAAAGAATACACCCCTGTCGGGCGCCTCTCTTTATTTCTACTTCCCCTGTTAAACATTGTTCTACTCCTCCTGCTGCTTTTTGGTTCCAATAAAGATCACCTGTTATTCTTATATCTTTATCATCTATACTAGAGGTTTTGAGGATTTTAATCATTTTATAATCTCATGACTGCGGTGCATGATGGCTAGAATGTCAGATGTATGCATGGACGGTGCGCTTCTGATAAATGTAGGCAAGTCGAAAGATATGGTATTTGAGAGAGACGAAAGAGTGACCACATGTGATATAATGGTAAACAGTAAATGCTTAGAATAAGTGAACCAGTTTTCTGTTTTTGGAGATATCGAAAGGAGAGTGACTGCAATTATTGCCAATAAAAATCTGTCAAAGGAAGCAAGACTAGCAGTACATAATGGAGTTCTGGTGCCACTCTAATGTATGGAAGTGAAGCCTGGAATTAAAAAAAAAACGAAAGTAGGCTGAATGCGGTCGCTTGGACGAATGCGTGAAAAAAATCTTTGTACGATATAGTAGAGAATGAATAAATTAGAAGTTAATGTAATGCTGGCTGTAGCGTAATAGATAGAATAAATAAAGGATCGCTGAGATGGTTTGGCCATGTAGAACGGATGAGTGAAGAAAGGACGGTAAAGAATATTTACGAGGCGAGTGTTGAAAGAATCAGAAATAGTGGGCGTCCGCGGAAGACCTGGCATTACCAGATAAATCAAATATTGGAGGATGGCCCTGTCAAAAGCTTTAACAACTGAAGGGCGCACATGAAGATGTGCCAGGATAGAAGAGCGTGGCGTTCTATCCTGTTTGGTGATGGTTAGTTAGTTAGACAATATGTTAAATGTTGTCTTATTGAAAAATAAATTGAGTCTGAGTCAAGAATGTTTGCCGTTACTAGATGAAATTTTTTCATTGCAGTTATTAATTATAGGTAGAGGAGAGAAATGGCCTTAATGGAAATTGGTGGAAAATCTTATTTTCTCGAATATTTTATGATCAAAAAAATGTTTCCTTAAATCCTCCCCATCTTTTGGACCCAGATTCGCACGGGATTTAATGTAAGCCCACCTCCCCCCACTCTATTTACCGCCCGACTGCACCGCCAGGAATCTAACTTGCTCTGATCTTCGGATTCCCAACTTCTTTATCTCAAAAGTTACTGCAACCATACGCAAGGAAAACACTCTTTTAGTAAGATATTTCAAAAGACACTAATGTCTTCTATAGACTTTGTAATTTATTAAATACATTAAATTTTATATACGCGTGATCAATATTAGTTAATGTTATTTAAAATATTTTTTATAAATCTAGTCTGTGCAATTATTTTTTAAAACATTTTCATTCGTTTATATCAGAATGTACTAAAACGGCACATAGGCTTAATTATATATACAGCAACAATATGTAAAACTACTCATTTAAAATGAACTGAATTCTAGATTTTATGTATCTATCCTTTCTATAATCATGTTTCCTATAAATGTATAGGCTATGTTTCCTATAAAATTTCAAATTTAGTATATTATAGATTAGTCATCCTCGATGACTGCATATAAATCTTTTAGATATTACTGTCTTTGCTTTTATACCCCACAATTGTATTCTTAACTAAATAAAAAATCATTAATTAAATACAAATCTAACATCTTGTCATGTCTTACAGAAATTACCATGTTTTTATTTTTATACCAGCCGCACGCCTACATTTTTAATAACTTTAAGTAATATTTTATCGATTTGTGTAATAATCTTAACATATAGATATATGCTGTTGGGATTTTTTGTAGAACTTTTTGAGATCTATAACTTCTCTGTAGAAAGTATTTAAATATTTCTAACTGTTAAGGCAGCATTCGTAAGAAACGCATTGCTCGACCATTTATTTATTTTATTATATTTAAACAGAATAATATATAGCCCGTGTCCACCCTGAATGTTTATTCAAAATATTAGTGAAAATGTTTTTGAAATAGGATGAGAAGTTTACCTCCTAAATTATCCTCCTCCTAGATTCGGAGATTACCTCCTACATTCAATCTTACAAACTTTACCTCTTTATATATAAGCATAGATAGAAGAGAAAAATTATTAAAAAATACTGTAACGAACTGTGAAATATGATTGCTTTGATGTAATATATTCTTAATATTGTATTATTATATTTTTAAAGGACTATTACGTGTGGAGCATCAATATCCAAAAAAAAATCGAATGCAGTCATCGATTATTATTAATTTAGAATTAAATAAAGTAAATGTTCTGATTTCATAATTTTATAGGATATATAACTTATGAATTTATACGAAACATAATTTTGGAAGGAAAAAATACATAAAATCTTTAATTCAGTAGGTATATTCAAATAAGTGATCTTCGGTGACTGAATTCAAAACATTTTTTTAATTTTTTGGATATTGCTGTCTTTGCTTTTATAACCCACAAGTAATATATTCTTAACATGTAACGTATGCTGTACTATATTCTGCACAGTTTTAAACAGTTTTACATGATGCCTATAAAATATTTGTGTTAATAGATTATTTTTAGTAAACAATAAAAAAGTAAACACAAGACAAAACACAACAAATATTAGTTATGTATATTTATGTTGATGTATTATTAATTATTTCAAGAACGGGCGAATTGTTTATTGACATTGTTCTGCCAACTTCTTTTGTGGCTTCCAATTCTTGGCCTTCCTACAGGTTTATTATAGATCGGTTATTTTAGGAGTGTGCATCTATCAAACGCTCTTTACGGCTTATAATCTTCGAAGCCTATTAAATAAGGTCGTAAAATTCCTTTGGCTTATGCCACACTCTGTCTTCTTAGGCAGCTTCAAAGGGCTTTTTAAGAATCTTCTTTCAAACACATCATGTGTTGTTTCATCCTTGTGTAATAGTCAAGCTAAGGGTTGATCTTATCGGAGTTTTAAATGGCGCTAAATTTATTTTTCCGAATATCATACTCGAATTCGTCTGCTTTTGCCATCTTAATTATAAGTCAGTAAATATATTTATGAAAGACAGCAAAAATTGGGTGCACTTTGATATTTGCATGGTATGTTTGACAAGTAATTTTAATAAGGTAAAAGCCGTTATTTTCATCTTACAACGTCATCATGTCATATGAAGCTTTGAAACATTAAAATAATTGTCAAAAAATTAGACACGACCTATTGTTTGTTATATTTTCAATCAACATAATAATTTGGTTGTCTCTCCGTCTGTCCGTTCGTCCATTCGTCTGTCTGTCTATCTGTCCCCGTAACTTCGTGTAACGTCCGTAATTTAATTCGAATTCACCGCTAAAAAAACGAAATTAAGCGACAGGAGATGGGGCTTGAACACCAGGTCAGCAAACCCAAACCGGTCGCTGTACGCATGATACTATACATATATGGCATATATACATTGAAGCATGGTTGTATAAATATACACATATAAAAAAATCGAAATAAATATTTGTAAGACAGAATATTATGATAACAATTAAATGGTTTTAATTATGACAAAAATATAACGAGATAGATATTCCATGCTTCTTTTTTTTTAAATTTGTAATTACATTTATATTTACAATCATTATTCAATGTAGGTACCGCATATCGCTGATATAAAATAATTCAATTATCTGGCAAAATGGCAGTAAAGTTAGCAAATAGTAAACGTCATAAAAATATAATACTCTTGTAATTAAATTTAAAATTGGTTTATTTTTACTCCCTTTATATTAACTCGAGGCGTCTGCTTGCTTGCCGGCTTGCCGGGTGAAAAAACTTTGGATCGATTTTAAACCCTTTTCCCGTGATCCAATCGAGCTGAAACTTGGAAAGTAGACTCGTGGCAACGATCAAGAAGATCTTTCAAATTTTCGTTAAAAAAAATTAATAATTATAGTATAATTTCGGATTTTTAGAAATTTTATTGGTTTTTTCAAATTGGAATCATTAGAAAAGTTTGATTAGCAACGGCGGCCCGATAACGTCGCGGAATATTTTCTAAATTTGAATTACTCCATCGGTATACATAATAGATATTTCACTAATTTCGAAAATCTAAATTGACTGACAAATGTTTTTAGAATTTAATCTTCAAAGCATGAAGTGTCTTATCAAAGCTCAAAATATCTGACATTTTAGAAATATATTAAATTACTGTAAGTTTAGTGTTATGTTATATGTTTTAATTCGTCTTTAATTGTTGTCATATTTTACAAAGAAAGGGAGTATAATAAAAACTTTAGGTTTTTATGGGTTACTTTTTTTTAAAATATTCAATCAGTTACTGCTTGAATGTTAACTTAAATTCTGCTTGGTACTTTACGATAAATAATACATATCTGGCTTCTCTCAACTCTGTCTGGCTCTCTTTTCACCCTTAAGTCAAAAAAGTACGTTCCCCAAAACAAGTTTCCCAAAGGGAAGCCTATTTTAACTCGGACCGTTTGCCAAATTGTGGGAGAGAAAAAAAAATGGGAAAAAATTAACAATCATTCTTGTAACGACTTATTTACTTAGGAGGATGAACGACGAACTCTACTGTATACAGATTGATATTTACTACTATATACTTACCTACTTACCATCACTCCATTTCCCCGTGAGGGGAGGCAGATAGGATAGAGCGCTGCACTCTTCTGTCCTGACACACAACTCTCTCCTCTTCCACATTTATACATCTTCGCATGTAAACTCGACAGTTGTTGAGGCTTCTAACGTGTCCATCTTCCAGTGTCTAATTTATCTGGTTGTGCCACGTCTTCCAAGGTCGCCCTCTCTTTCTGGCGTCAACATTTGCGTTAAATATCTTTCTTACCATTCTTTCCTCATTTATTCGCTCAACATGCCCAAACCATCTGTGCGACCCTTTTTTAATTCTATTAATTATGCTAAGATCAGATAAAAATTCATTCCAAAAATCTTCATTCTTTACTCTATCATAAACATATAGGGATCTCATCTCCACTGCAGCTCGTGCAGCCACTGATCTCGTCTCTTTTCTTTCCTCTTCTGCCAGCTTCAGGCTTCACTTTCATACATAAGTGTTGGTACTAGAATTCTATTATGAATGAACATTTAAAATATTTTTTTTAAGTATATGTGCATCAAACATTCAGTTATAAATTATTTGACTCGATAATCGCACAATTTCACATGATAGAATTAAGCTTTTGGTGATAGAGAAATATATATAAAAGTGGACGAGGCATAAGCAGTGTGCCGTTGTGTGCGTTTTATCCTCTCTGCCTACTTTTGCAGTCAAACAGCGTGATGTTTAGATAGTTACATCATTCGTGCATTTTTCACGGCATTCTTTATTTTAAGAATTACAATTATATATTTATTTTAGATTTATATTTTTTCCCTGCACAGTAAAGAAAATAGCTGAGTGCCACAGAATCAACTACAAGAGAATCGGTTAAACGAATGGAAAAATATTTGAAAATACATAAAGAAATTTGAAACAAAGGAATGTTATAAAGAACGCAGTTTATTGGTAAAACAATCTAAAATTTATTTTACGAAAGTGATACGGACGCACCTGGGTGGCAGAAACACAGGGAAAGGAAACCAGGAACCATCGGATTTCCTTTTCTCCTGGTTCTCCCTATCATCTTCAGAACGCCAGTGAACTGTATGGAAGTTATCACTATTTATCACTCACGGAGTCTCCGAAGTTTTAATAACGGCATTTCATCCTTTGAGTTTCAAGGTCGCCTTTCGGATAATAGCGATGGTGGCGGGGAAGGGAAGGGGGAGGGGGCAAATAAATTAATTTGTTCAAGGTATATCGTAGATATGTCCCAAACGGGAGCGGCCCTCGTAGCGCAGTGGGTATGACACTGGCTTCCCACACCGAGGGTTCCGGGTTCGATTCCCGGTGAGGTCACAATTTAATCTATGTGATTTACTCAAGCCTGGGTGTTTTTTGATGTATTTCGCTTCTGTAATTGGGCCTCCTGGCCTGTTGAAGAAAATAATTGACGATGAAATATAAAATAGTATACACACTTTGGGCACTCTTGTATTACATATGTTGTGGACCAAATGATTAATAGGGCATTATTTATAATACCAGGACAGTTTGAAAAATGCCCAATATGATAGGGAAATATGATAATAACCGTTGAAATAATTATATTTATCGGGAATTATAAACAATGTCCTTCACCTATCGGGCAGCATAATAAAAAATACGTGTTTAATATTAAATTATTTTATTGTGTGAATGATCATTAAATCTAATCTGACCTAACCGAAATAATAAGTGCGGAAATTGATGGAATATTCTAGTGAACAATGAACAAAGTGTCAAAGCGAATATAAAGTGTCTATTTACGAGTGATAAATTTGCAAAACAGTTAATTTAAGGAATAGCGTTACATTTAATAGTGATAAGCGACTATGTACGTTAGTTTAATTAATTAATCGGTATTCAAAACATACTGTATTGAATCCTAGCGTTTTCATTAATTCATCCTGCAGGCACGACACGTGACAATGTATATAACACACAAATATGACATGGCGAGCACAGAAAACACGTGAATCCATTTCATACAAACTTTCAAGCGAATACTTTGCTGTCCCGTCTCTATTTCATACTGCATAAGTTGAATTATAAAATGTTTTACTCCTCCGAAATTGCATAATACTGCTGAGATACGAGATACAGATTTTTGACATTTTTCGACTTTATTCTCTCGCGGGAGATCCATTGTGCGGTGACAGGCGAAACTTTTTGAAAAAAGGAGCGACAAAGAAGGCAAGATCACAGGAAAGATGGTGAGAGAAATGATTTGAAAAGAAATTTCACAGTCTACTGGGCCGGAGATAGCTGTGAAGCGATGTTAATGCGAAATGGTGTTGTTGACTTGCACGCCAATATGGACGCCGCCGCCACGAACCAAAAAATATATGTTTTCACTTTAAAAAATACAGGGTGTGTATATTAAGCTAGTCTATATTATTTTTCTGGTAGATTATTGCATAAATAATAAGTAGAAAATTTACGAGCAACAATACCCTAATATCAATAGTAAGGTATGGGATAATGTTTTTAAAGTTTCCATTTTTTAAAAAATATTTCTGACTTTTTTCTATTAAGTGTTGGATTATCATTATAGTGCTTAGATATTTAGTTTTTTTAAATATCATTTGCTGAAATCTTTTGAAATTTTTTTTTCAACCCTTTTCAATACAAAAAGATTTTTTGTATTGAAAAAGGTTGTAATTATTTTATTTGACTTGAATTGAAGCGAATGAATTTTAAATATTCAAATCCCGATAATCGTAACTGACGATGAGTTATAAGTTTTGAAAAAAATGTTAACTTAGAGGTTTTTTAGCTTCATAATTGCCATTGAATATGTTGTCACGTGTTGTTGCTAGGGAGGGAATGAACTAAAGCACTGGAAATTAATTAGCGATTTAATAATTAATATTAATACTAAACCTCTTAGGTTTCCATTACTTTTTAAATAAAAAAAATAAAAAAATTATTCAATGTACAAAGTCACTTAACATGAATTAAATTTAACGCTATACTATATCGCAATATATCGCTCATTTATGAGCACTTATTATCGCTGGGTAACACGTATTTAATATTCACCAGAACATTCCATCCTCTTGCACGTACTAATCGCCTTGGTTTATTTCACCACTTAGGTACTCCGATCGATCACTTCTATTACCTTACAACTAGCCACAGTGGGCTCCGTCTCCCGGCTCACAGCCGACATCGCACTAAAAGAACTGTCAAATACGACAACTTAATCGCGCCGCGGCTTAGTACTTATTTATACCCAAATGCTGATATTTCCGTACTTTCTAGATTATTCTCGTGTTTAAGAGAAGGTCCTCGTCGCTTCTCGGTTGTTCCAGGCGTTTCTAGATATTTGTAGAGGTTTTCTGAAGGTTTTAGATAACCCTAGATTGTTATAGACCGTTCAAGATTCTTCGATAGTGTTGTGACATATTACAAAGAACTTGGACAGTGCGCAATTCCTTTTGCTCGCCATTCTGTGACAATATTGTTGCTCTATCTAAGCTTTGTTTCTTCAAAGCTGAAGCGAATGATTGCTGATGGGACATCTTTTTCAGAAGACTTTTATTTCTTATGAATATTGAAAAAAAGTAGACAAAGTAGACACAGTAGACAAAGTAGACAAAGTTGACAAAGTATAGAGCTTTTTAGGTAGAAAGCTTACTTTCTAAAACTGCCTTAAATATACACTTGAAAATTAATTTGTCAAAAACCAATGAATTGAATGTCACAGACCTAACTTCTGGTAATACATCACACTTTTATAAAGTGTTTGAGTAATAAAAAAGATAAGTTCACTGGAACAATGAATTTGAAAGAAACGGTATAATGAAAATAATAATACGTATCAACGTAATAGCTATTCTTTTTAAACAAGGATTCAGTTACCTCGAGAGTTTTATTGTTATATTCTTCCTTTATATTTATGTTTCTTTATTCTTATCCTCCTTTATTTTTATATTTCTTCATTCTTATCTTTCCGTTCATTGAAGCAGCCGAATAAAGTTGCGCGAAGGGGATACCAATCTAAAACTTTGGAAGGCAGTTTGCAACAAAAATGGTCAATAAATCAATTTAACGGCTACCAAATTAGGTCATGTTTCGTTTTATGACAAAGAAACCCGCCCCATCTTCAATGGTGGTGCAATTTATCTTATTTTCTTAGATGAATTATGCGACGTTAGAAACAAACATAATTGAATACTGGAAAATAATAAACTGTGTGCCAAAAATAACAATATTAAGATAAATATACAGATTACTAATACACTTGGACCTCGTATAACACGGTTTTATATAACACTATTTTATATAACACGGATGAATAAATTGGCATATTTTTTGTACAACACGCTTTATATAACACGGTTTCAGAAATTATAATTAATGAATTATATATTAATGAATTAAATAATGTTTGATTTGTAGACTGCGTCCATGACAGAACATACCATGAGTCATGATGATTTCACTCAGCATGTTGAGACTTGTCAATTTCGTTTCAATTAATCGAAACTTTGAATGAAACTACCACAATTAATGACTCGGAAAGCAGTTACAGCGAGGTAGCTACTATAAATGAGGGCTTGGAATTGGCTATTAAATTAGAAAAAAAAATATTGAAAAGGATCTTATAATCGAAAGAATGAGAGGGAATTACAACAGATTTTGGAAACTTATAAGGAAATACGTAATGGTTTATACGCTAAAAGCAGACAATCGCTTATTACCGATTTTTTGAAGGCTAAAACCACAAGAAATTCAGAGCCCTCCTCCGATGATGAAAATTCACAACCGATGTCGAAAAAGAATAAAAATTAAGATGATGAATGAATGCTACATTATATTTATTTATTTATATATGGATTTTTAAATCAATAAACTTAATATGAACATATTAAAAAAGAAGAAAAAAGAGAAGACTATACAAAAAAAAATAATAAAGAAGACGATACAAATATCCATATATAAAATACATGAAAACGATTAAAATAAATTATATTATGTGTTATTAAAGTTTTTTTTCAATAAATATGTAAATTTATATATTTTTATTAAAAAAATAAAGTACATATTCGTATAAACTATTTCGATTTTTTTTTTGGAACGCAAACCCTAATTTTGTATGAACTTCAAACCTTGTATAACACGGATTTGTATTACACGAGGTTTTTGTGGAACCATATAACCGTGTTATACGAGGCCCGAGTGTATATGCCTTCGGCAATACATTCAGTGTTTAGATATATTCACATAATCATCTTTCCACAGGCTCTTCTAAAAATCTGATAGCAATTATACCTTCATTTATAATAATCTTTTTGTTTTCTGTCATTAATATATATTTATATAATTCTATCTTCAAGGTACAAATAAATCCAATACACAAAATAAATAAAGGTGTAAACGTTAAAAATAAATTTAAATATTAATAATGTTGCTTGCTTAAAAACTATGGTGGAACCCAAATTTCACGTCATAAACATAGATAATTAATTAATACACTAATAAAATACTTTTATAATTTATAGAATTAAACTTTGTTAACACCACTTTTATTATTAATGAAAAAATTCAACATGTTTCGAAGCCAATGGCTTCTTTTTTATGTTATCCTGACGAAGAAGCCATTGGCTTCGAAACATGTTGAATTTTTTCAATAATAATAAAAGTGGTGTAAACAAAGATTAATTCTATAAATTATAATTATAATATCACCACAAAATAATTTTGCTGTGTTTGAAGAAGAAGTTAAAAAAAATACCTTAGTAAATGGAACGACATGTAAAATTTTTATCAAAACCGACCAATAAAGAATTGTCTGTTTTTCCATGAATGCCTTTTTAAGCTCTACACCAACTCTTAATTGATAATTTTGAAAACACCAAGATTTAATAATACAGACAGTAACATTTGTCTGAACACGGATTGTGAATTTGGACAAGTTATTGGGAGACGGGTTGGATGAGGGTTATGGAGCGGTCAGCGGGCGGTGATGAAGGGAAACATGCTCTTACCCTGTCTATCTGATCCAGGTAAGAGTCGAAATGGCACTGGTTCCTCCCTTATCAGAAGAGCGGCAGGTCTAACTACATTCTTGAAGCATTTTATTCCTTATTAGAAAGTCTTATACGATCACACACGAAAAAATGCACAAACACACAATACAAAGTAGTCAAGTGTGAAAGTCATAGATACAAGATTTTAGTAGAGTATCCATTTTGCTAGATGCATCTATGGTCCTACCCATGGCGTAGTTTACGTATGTTTCACACAGCTGGTAATAATACCTCTGTATTTTCAAAATGAGGCAATATTTTTTCATTTTTTTTTTGTATATAAAATATATATTTTCTAGCACAGTCCATTCAAATATATGGAAGAAACTAGTTTAGAAAATATTTACAACTTTAAAAAAATCGATAATGTTATGGTGGAATTGGTGAATGTTGCATTGTGTAAAGTTATCACTTAAGCCAGCTCATACATAAAGATTACATATAAATTATCAATATGAAGATAAATAAATACAGATCATAAGCCCTGGGCCACCCTATAAAGACTTTGTATATAAGTACGTTTCTCATATAAACAGCTTCCTCTCCTTGAGACTTATATAATTAATCTAACTTAACCCAACCTAACCTATCCTAACCTAACCATCCCGCCGTTTCGCAGCAGGGGTAGGCAGATAGTATAGATCGCCATATTCTCCTATCTTGGAACACCACTTTTGCTTCAGCTATATACATATTATGATGCAAGCTCTAAGGTTGTTGAGGCATTTTAACAGGGACACCTTTAATATTCAATATTAGTATTTGATCATGCCAGGTCTTTCGCGGACGCCCTCTATTCCTGTTGCCTTCAATACTTGCTCCATATATTTTCCTAGCCATCCTTTCCTCGCTCATACGTTCTACATGACCAAACCATCTCAGTAATCTTTTATTTATTCTATCTACCACACGATATAATTTATCGTAATTAGTGATTATCCCTCTGTGTACAAAATTCAGCAATTTTGTCCGCAGAAAATAATTTCTTAAGCAATCTTTTTTGTGACGTACTTTATATTTTGCAAAATGTTCAGTCTAGAATTCGTATTTGGCATTCAAATATTTAGTTTCAGTTATTATTGCATAACTTTGATTCGATGCAATGTATTTCTGGTTTGAACAAAGTCACCCTACCTTACTAGCTTTTTGGGTCAGGGACGAACCTTAAAATAGATGAAACCTATTTCCCTGTTTGGTATCGCTCTGCGAAGCCACTCTCAATTGCGAAGATGTCCTTTGAAGAAGAATGCTTTTCTGTCGAGGGCTCCTTAGGGAATCAGGATAACAGGGCAATTTCTAACTCCAGTAATTCGTATTACGAATGGTTAACCCTTACAATTAAGATTACAGCTAAGCGGTGATCTCTCAACCACGTTTAACTGAACTCGCTTTTAACCTTTGTGGATCAAACTCGAGTTAATTAGAGGAGTTTTATCGCATTTTCCTTGATGTGATTTACATCGCCTACCAACCGAGATTACAGCGTATGCAGTCTCTAGATACGTAATTTTCCACCCCCAGGCTAACAACCCTTACCACCCCTAACAAAGTACATGCACAGTATTTTTTATTATTTTATTTATTCATTTCACAGATTATTAGCAGGTTATTAATTATTTATTAGGATAAATTATAGAATCATCTCAGAAACAAATTTATTTATATATATGAAAGCCTGGGGAATTCTTTTTATATAGGATGAGTCAGGATATTATAGGATATTATAGAATTAATAAATTATAGAATTATCTCAGAAACTAAGTTATTTATATATTTGTTTGTTTTTAAATTGTTTTTCCCACATAAATGCATTAATTATCGTATATTATATAACTTTTCTTTTGCTTATATATATTTATGTACTATTTATCTTACTTTACTTTATGCATTAGTTATCTCATATATTGTAACTTTTTTTCTTCTTGTATATATCTATGTTCTTTGTACTTTACTTTACTTTATGCATTAATTATTATCTCATAATATTTAACTTTTTTTCTTCTTATATATATTTATGTACTATTTACTTTATTTTACTTTATGCATTAATTATTATCACATATTATGTATAAAAGTGAAACTCCCTCTCCAGACACAAGAGTTAGTCTCTTTTTGGAGAGGTACAATGATAAAAAAAATTATGTACCTAAATTTTTTTATGTATCAAATATGTAAATATATAAGATTTGTATTTAAAGAAAAAATTCTAATAAAAAATAAATATGAAGACCTGGTGCAATTCTTTTTATATAGGATGACTCAGGATATATGCTTTCATATATATAAATAACAAAGTTATTTATATATATGAAAGCCTGGTGGAATTCTTTTTATATAGGATGACTCAGGATATATGCTTTCATATATATAAATAACAAAGTTATTTATATATATGAAAGCCTGGTGGAATTCTTTTTATATAGGATAACTCAGGATATATGACTTGCATCAGTTGGCTTAAGTAATCACTCAATACAATGTCGAGCTTACAATAATTTGTTCACCGACATTGACATCTATTCGATCTCCATATGATCTAAAATTACAAGTGAACATTATTCTACGTCGCAACACTGAATTAATATTAAATCTATAATTGAATATTGACTCAATGTTGCGATGCAATAAATAAATAACTTATCTTAATATATTATATTTAATTTTGTTACTTATTTTTTTATGTTTTATTTACTACTGTTATTATTCATGTCTTTCATTCTTTATTTACTTTTATTATTATGTATTTTTCAAAATTATTGTTTATATAGAATATGTTTGGATATAAGTTAACATGTTCAGTTTTGTCTATTTACACTCTTATATAAACATAAATCACTTACTTATATCTGTAATATTTCCAAACACATAAATAAAATGTTCACAAATTACACCGTAAGAACATCCACACATAAAATATTTTAAAGTTCTATATAAATTCCAAATCTCAAAATCTTTCATTTATTTGATATCTGTAATATTTCTCATGAAATAGTCAGTATATACATACATTTCACAGCTGGAACTGATACCTCTTCATGTATTTTTTTTCATATATACATAGGTCGTAAGCCCTGGGCCATTCTATATAAAAAGGCTCCATGCACGTTTCTCATATAAATAGCTTTATCTATGTGAGACTTATATAATTTATCTAAATTAATAATTATTGTGTGAAAAAAAAAACAGTTATTGTGTTCTCAGAACATACATATGAAAATATCATTGATTATTTATTTTCAATATTTTTTTATTATTTATGCACACACCACACAAAGTTATATATCTTGATATTATATATTTTAAATATTTCTTTAATTTAGATTATTGTGTTAAGTATTCATTGTCTCCTTAACTAGACCAGAGAATGGCTCATCTGTTGTATCCAACAGTGGAATCCAAACAATATAATATGCTTAAGGAGCACTTAAGATATTTAAATAGCAATAACCATTTTGAATTTGGAATTCCAATCTAATTATCCTTTGGAAACAAACCATTATTGTGATAGTAACAAGGATTTAGAAATTTTACATAGTAACGACACAGAATTACTGGTAGATAAATTAGAAATTTTGAGAAAATAATACAATATTAAATATTATTCAAGGCAGGAAAGTAAAAAAGGCAGAATAATCGGAACTGCAGCCGGCGTTCTACCACAGTATACTAAAAACAGAAATACGTCTTCATACAAACTGGCCGCTACCCATTAGAATGTGTGCGTGCGTGCTCGGCGCCGTGTACGCATGCACTATGACGCACACATTGACATAGAATATGGGGGCTCAAGGCGGCGGCAGTAAGGGCTGTGCCGTTGGTGCCATTCGCGCTCGCAGCCGCCGCTTTAGAAAAAAAATGCGCTTCCTGAAAAAAATGCCTTTTTTATGTTTGTGGTGCTTTACTAAAAAGGTGTGTTGATTGTCACAAAGACTGAGTTTTTAAAAATCTACGTTGATGTTAATCAGCGTTCTTGCAATTTAAGTGTCGAAACTAGGTATACTAATTACAGAAATTTTCGGGTTTCGTGTCTACCTTATGCGTCGGAATCTCAGACGCTACGAGTTAAAAGAAAGAGAGTAAAAATAAAGTGACAACCCAAGCGTCAATGCAAGAGTAGGCTAATAACTCGCCGACAGGCCGGAGATAAACTATTGTTCTGGGTATACTGTGGTTCTACGTTCTATATAGTGCGGTGATAAGAAAATCTGAGCTTAGCGTCAGGACAAAACTGACTGTTTTAAAATCTGTGTACAGGCCCATCCTAATATGTGGCCATCAAATTTGGCTCCTGACGGAGAGAGTAAGAGCAAGGATTCAGGGTGTCGAGATGAGTTTTTTAAGGGATGTAGCGGAAGTCACAGTGACGGACAGAGTGAGAAGTGCTTACATAATGCACAAACTCGGCTTGGAGCCCTTACTCCTACACATAGGAAAATCACAAATGAGGTGGCTTGGACATCTCCTAGGAATACCAGAGGAACGAAAATTGGAATATGGAATGGCAGTGTGGAGTCTACACCAAAGGAAATACATCGACATGATTGAGCAGATTCAAAAGAAATCTTACGCTATTTATACATGCGCAGAACAAGAGAGGAGAGAAGAAGAATATCCTACATTCATGGACAACGAAGTACTCCTGAGGGAATGCAACTACCGCAGCCTCGAGTCGCGCAGACAGGAGGGCCTAGTCATGTTGGGGGTTAAAATTTTAAGAAATAAAATTGATGCCCCGAACCTGCTAGAGAATTATGCCCTGTTTGTACCAGAAAATTATTGGCGAAATCGAGGTCACGCGCTATTTCATGTACCAAAATGCAGAACGGATATAATGAATAAGCACACCATAACGCGTAGTGTGCAACTCCTTAATGAACTGAGAAATCATGTCGATGTATTAAATGATAGCATTGAATGCATCAAGCAGCGGATCGCCTCCATTTAGGTACTCCAAGATATACCTACTGGCATTGTTAATGGAGCGATCTGTAATGCAAAAAAAATAAAAATACCATGAAGTATCCTCTTGGTAACATAAAATGTATATGAAAACAGGATGGGTCTAGACTGGTTGACTCATACGGAAGCATCGCAAGATAGGGGAATATGGACGCACCTTGTCGAGTCTTTGGGTCCCCTACTAGGACAAGGGGATGAAGATGATGATGTTGAATAACCAAATCCTTTCTTGCAAATAGGTACCATTTAAATTTGTTTCTACATTACTTTTTGAATTAACATTAAATTCTCTAAATTAACATTAGGTTTACAAAACTCAAAAAAAATTATAATAACATACCTATTTAACAAAATATCTTCGCTTCAATGTTTGAAAAACAAATTACTCCTTTGTTTTAAATATTAGTCAGAATGTTTGATCCTTATAGATAGTCCTAGTGGGATTTTTTAGGTATTATGTAAAAATATGGCAATGGGGAAAATAAAGAATAACAGATTTTTTTTGGGTTAATAGAATTTCAAAGTGGATATAGGCTATATATATATATTATACCGTTAAAATAAAAGGACTTTTCGTGGACAAAATTTCACAACTAAAATCTACGAAAAAATGGTCGAGCGATGCGTTTTTTACGAACACTGCCTTAACGTATAATATACATTAACGGTATATTTAAATATTTTCTATAGAGGCATTGCAACTCAAAAAGTTCTATATAAAAATCCGCGACGACGTATGTCTATATGTTAAGGTTATTACACAAATTGATAAAATATGATTAAAAGTTTCTAAAAATCTAAGCGTGCGAAGCCGCGCGAGTAAGCTTTTTAAAATAAAAGAGATCAAAGTGATCTTAGGAGTGATTATTTACTTATATATCGAAGACTATTTAACTATATGAAGACCTCTTTCTTTAAGTTCATTAAAATTTATAAATTAATATGTTTACAAATGCGTTAAGAATATTCAGCAGAGTCTTGATTACCCTGGGTCATATTAAGGCGATCGTCTAGCAGAATGAGCAAATTTCACCATTTTTTATCATATCTTCTCTTGCGTTTTTTATTACATTTTAGTATGGAAATATCTCATTTTAAAATTTATTCATCAGGTTACATATATTTTAAATACGAATATCTTATTAAAATATCACAAACTAAATTAAATAATTTATTAATAAATTACCAAACGTTCGATGTTTTAAAAATGAAGAAAATATTCGACTTTATGGGCCTTTTATGACTGAACGGCGTGTTGAGATGTCTTTTTTATTGAATAATATTACAAAGTAAACGATTATCTTAAATTTATTACAATTGTAGAAAAATCTGTTAGTTTGTTTACATGCAATTTATGTTTTAAAAAACACTGTTTTTTAAATTATTTATATTTTTTTGTGTTTTTTTTAATCCTTTTAAAATAGTTTATAACATTTTTTCTTTAATAAATTAAAGGAAAAGATATTTTTATTTTTAAATTAATACAAAAAAAAAATCAAAAAATTATTCTCGATTTCAGATTTTAGCTATTTAATCAAGGCACTGCGTATTGTGTCATAAATACGTTGCGTCTTGATTAAATATCTAAAATCAGGAATATCGACAAAGATTTTGATTTTTTTTTTGTTTTTATTGTAAAATTATAATATATATTCTTTTGACTATTGAAGTAAAAAAGTTGTCAACCATGTAAAAAGAGTTGAAAAAACCCACATAAAATAAAATATTAAAAAAAATAGTATTTTTTAAAATATAAATTGCATGTAAACAAACTAACAGATTTTTCTATAATTGTAAAAACTTTAAGATAATCGTTTATTTTGTAATATTATTGAATAAAAAAGACATCTCAACACGCCGTTCAGTCATAAAAGACCCACAAAGTGGAGCAATTTTCTTCATTTTTAAAACATCGCAGGTTTGGCAATTTATTAATCAATTATTTAATTTAGTTTATGACATTTTAATAAGATATTCGTATTTAAAATATATGCAACCTGATGAATAAATTTTAAAATTAGATATGTCCCTACAAAAATGTGATAAAAAACGCAAGAGAAGATATGAGAAAAAATGGTGAAATTTGCTTATTCTGCTAGACGATCGCCTTTTTGCTGATAAACCCAGGACAGTAAAAAATTCAAATTTTAAATATTATATTGAAAAATATAGTATTAATTGTAAAAATATTTTAACTTAATGATACGGGTGTAATAGAAAATTAAACTAGCGAAATATGAGTACGGATTCGTAGAGCTTTAGGTGAGCTTAGATTCAGTTCGCTTTTGATGCAAACTGGCAAACGCATCAAGCCAAAGTGCAGTCAAATGATGATTGAGTTTATCGCTTACTTTTTTGGATGTATTTACTTATCTTTGGTTTATTAACGAAGTATTTAATTTTACAATTACCGTATGAAATTTTGTGAACTTCGCTCTTTTTATTGATTTATTATTGTCTTTGAATTAATAGGAGTAATACGCCTATGTAATAAGTGAAATACGCTAGTATTGGACTTATTATTACTTTATGTTTTTCACAAAATTTAATGATCATCCTGTATACGCTAAATCCATCAATAATATAGTATTTTATTAACTTAAAAATAGGAAAACATGAATATATTCTCTCAACTTTTAAGTGATAAAAATACAACTGATGTTTTATTTCAACTTACAAACACAGGACCGTGAATTATTTATTAAACTCACTTTGTCACGACAATTTCTTAAAGCCTACTTACTTGGCTTTTGTCTCTGGAATTTTAAGCTTGATCCGGAAACGGTGTCTTCCTTGTCAATCGATTATTCATTGAGGAGGTTTAAGGCTCTAGCGGAAGCCACGAGGCCTTTATCATAAATAGGGGCTGACGTCGCTGATGCGCCCTAAAGCATTTTTTACGAGGGTGGATTAATATGCCTTAAATTTTATTGAATAGATCGGATTAATCAAGTACGCGTGGTTTAATAATATCATGTAATTAATTTTTATTTAATTTTTAATTTTTTCTTACCATAGAGTAAATCGATTTCTTTCCCGGTAGGGTGGTGGATGTTAGGTTAGGGCAATTTGGCCGGAGTAATCTACCACCTATAGGATTAACCACTGACTAGTATATGCAGATTCAAGTAAGAGAGACGATTTATCAAAATGCGGGAGAATAATAAACGTCGGCCAGAGAGCTCACATATACTCGGCAGAATATCCCAGAAAACTATACACAGAAAATAATAAGACTATTCGAACTTACATTTAGCTCACTGCTTATTAATACTGTCGTGATATTATTCTAATTTAATATTCATTTCACAATTATAGTAACAGTACTACTAGTTAAGCAAGTGACAAGAGGCGTGGTTGACTAGATCGTGGCGAGCGACGGAATGGTTGGTTCGCTTCTTGACATTAAGGTATAAAGTAAACATTTAACAAAATAATTGGAAAATATCGTGTTGTATAAAACACTTTTAATACTTGAAGATAAAATCACAGCGCAGCAGAAAAATCAATATATATATATTTAAAAAGAAACCCGTGTTTCCCTATCCGCCAAGTTTTCTCCACAACCAGCCATAACCACCCTCTGGTGGTTATGGTGGTGGATAGTCCTTGGTGTCACAACGAAAATATGCGAGTTTGGTGGGGGTGGCTGTGCGTGAGTGGGAGTGGGTGACGAAAACGTGCTTTCTAGCGCATTGTTTTGTTATGGGAAGGCCGCAAATGCTTCAGATTGTTTCAAAATAGGCGCGCCGACTGTGTCGATGAGTCTAGAAGGTTCCGGAAAAACCTGCTCTAGAATGTTCTGGAAGGAGAAGATTTTAGAAATTTCCCGAAAGTTCTATAAGATTCTAAGCTGAGTGGCGGAATGTGTCGGTGTGTCTAGAAGGTTCCTGTACATTCGATAAATTTCTTGAAAGTTCTGGAAGGAGGATGTTTTAGAAGGTTCGCGAAAGTTCTATGACGATCCAAACAGTGTACTAAAAATATACGCATGCGAAGCCGCGCGGGCACAGCTAGTTAATTATAATTATTAAATGAAAAAACCATGGACACCACGATCAACGAGGTCTTTAATGTAACATGCGACGGTCTTCGGCGTGACTATATCGCGAATTTCGTTCGTGGCTACACTCTGTAACAAATTTTAACTAAGTATAAACCTATGGCATGCAGCGCTTATAAGCAAAAAGGTCCAATAAAAATATAAATATAAAGTCAAAAAGCAAAGTGAGATCTGCGCGCACCTCACTTACAGAAACAACACTGCTACTAATTCCATATTTTCTGAGATACTATTATTATTAAATGTTTGGCATGTATTTTAACGGTTTTTTTGCTTTTAATAATTTGTAAAGAAAGTTTATTTACGACAAGATATCAAAGATATCTTTTTTTTTTTAATTGATCACCATTTTTTTCTTTGTTGGGTAGTAAAAAGAGACGTAATTAAAATGAGTCCAATTTCTGATTCCGAAAATTTCCATTACTACATATGTATAAAATATGTTCGATGTAAAAGCCAAAATGAATGCCATGGACGTACAACTACTACAGACCCAAACTCGTTAACAACGTGTGACGAAATCTTGAATATAATTAGAAAATAACTTTAAAAATTATTTCAATATGTACCTAAATTTAAAATTATGGAAATACACAAAATTGGTGCTCTAATCCGAACAAATTAATGACTAATTATTTATGATTTCTGTAATCTTTCTTTTTTGTCTTTTTGGTACAAACATATAAATATTTTTAATAATTACTGTATTTTTTTAATATTTTAAATATATTTTTACATAATACTACTTTACATAATATATAAATAACAACATTAAGGAGAAATTACTTGAAACTAGACACACGTGAATTTTTATCTAAATAGGCATGATGACAGATTTTGAAATAATCTTCTATAATATAACACGTCTAGTATTACCGAAAATAATATTATTTCAGTAATAAACTAAGTTTAGATGTATATAATTGCATTTTCATCTACCTTTTTTTAATTTCGCACAAAAACGCCCGCAGGTGTCATGGCGTTTACGTGATGTCAAGCCTAAGTAAACATTGTATTGTGTCTATGACAACAGATACTTAAGCGTGACGTCATTCGCTCTGATCCACGTTTCAGTTAAAATGGCAAATTGCACAAATTTATACTTTTATTTTATTAAAAATCTTATTAATCTCAATATGTATATTAAAACTGAATCATGTTTTGGTATCCTTTCAAAATATTTTCTTCTCTAAAATCACTTATTCTTTAATACTGTCATCATGCCTGTTGTACAACTAATTTGTTGACTATGACCGTCTCAATAGATATTCTTTTAGTGAGATAGGGATAGTACAACCCAAATTGTAAATATATGTGAATAAAAAATAAATAAATAATTAAATATGGGGTCCATATATAGCTATTATATTTATTCCTACTAGCTGTAAGCTATCAAAAATGATGGTCCTTTTACATGTCAGTTCCTAAGAAATAAGTATTTATTTATTTTAAAAAAATACTATAATGTTACATTATTGAAATAAAAAGTAATAAAAAGAAGTAACGGACGTTACACAAAGTTACGACGGATGGACAGACAAGGAAATAATTATAATTGGGATATTTTTCATAAAAGGGTATAAAATTACATATCTTAAGCGTCTAACCGGACATCTTGTGATTTAGTTTCAAACTGCAAAGAATTGTAACAAATTTTGGCGAGTTTTTGCAGTTTTTTGATTCGCTTTATCTTACCCGCGTCTTCTGATTCTTTCCCAATTGAAATGTAATATCCGTTATTCTCTGCACGACCGGGAAGTGTAAGATTCTACATCGCACCAAATCCAGGAAACGTCGGACCAATTTGCAGTATCCATTGGACCACGAACCTATTTCACTCTTTTGGCGAGCTAAAGTATTTGGCGGAGCTGCTAGGGTATCATTCTATTCCCGGCTTTATTCCAGATACGGATCCCTTCGATGTGCCCTTAAAATACCGATTTTAAATTCTCTAGAAATTTTGTTGGTAAATTATATAAATTACTTACTTAACATCGCGCCGTTTCCCGGGGGGTAAGCAGAGAGGATCGAACGCCCCACTCTTCTGTTCTGACACACAACTCTCGCATACTAACTAAGGTGTGGCATCACTGCACTAGACTCCTCGAATAACCTATAAAAGTCAATAAGAATAATCTAAGTGTATAACGACCCAAAGGCAGTAATAATAATAACAATATTTTGATCATTTGTATAGCGCCGTTTTCATGAGTACTCTCCACAAGGGTGTCCCAAAAAATGTATACCTACACTCTTAAACGGGTCGTAAATTTCTGATTTTTTTTCTTTTCATGGTTAAATTAATTGTAAATGATAAGTGGACCAAGTTAAAACTTTTGAAAAAATAAAATTTATTTTAAAATGCCATTGGAAGTATGAAAATGAAGCAGAAGTAAAATGACAGATTAAGGCATATCCATACACGCGACTAACAACTAACGGGACAAAAGATAAGTTTGAAACGAATGACTACTCAGGATGTTCATAGACAACGTTCCTGAAGACCAAGAACATCAACGTGCTTTACCAGTCAAGAACGAGTACTGGAAAGTAAAAAAAACCATTTAAAAAATCTGTAAGACCAACAAGCATCAGGTGATCATCGCATTGTAAGACGATACAAATGGGAAATTTGTATTCCAACAATGCTATCAATTTAAGGATGATCAGGACCGAAGAAAGAAAACTATCGTGCTGTAAGAGCATGATGCTGATAAGAGCATATCTTGATGAGAATCTTCCAAACAGAAGGTTTGGATGAAGAGGTCCAATAGAAAGCCTGCCAAGACCTGACGTCACTTGATTTTTACGTGTGGATACCTTAAAAATAAAGCGTACGCCAGAAAATCGACGATACTGGAACAATTTCTGTATATTTGTTGTTGTTGTTGTTTTAGTAGTTTAATTTGTTCTAACGTATATTATTACTTTTTACTAGGTCTTTAGTATATTTCTCTTTCTTATATATATATTTTATACTTATATTATAATACAACTGCTCTAAAGCTGCGATTGTTTATTAATTTCACTTATCTGCTAAACATATAAGTATAGAGATACATCTGTATCTACAAAATTGTTTAATACCTTTATACACTATATTATTTAAAATTCCCTGCTTAACATATATTACTATTGTGGATTATGTTTATTGTGTTTACTTATCTATTTACTTATTTTTACTTTTCTCTTCTCATTTTTAAAATATTTTTTTCATGTTTTTATCTGTTGCTTTGCTTTTTATGTTTGAAATATAATTTTTCATAGCTGTTACACAGCTACAAAACTACACCACACACAGGAACGTGCCAAGGGCTAGTTGAGTGGCAATTCCAAAAATTGTATTCAAGTTAAAAAATATATATATGTATTTAAATTCGGATACTTAAATAAATAAATAAAAATAAATAATAATTAATGGCCGCAATTGAGCAAGAAGGCGTCATAATACCAAACGAAATGTTTGTTGAAGTTTGTAAAACAGTAGCTTGTCGTGATCAGAAGTATACAAATAGAATAGCAATAATTTTGAACATCTGCGGTAGGAGAAAAGGTTATGCATTTTATGTAGATTTTTTTCAATTTGAATATTTATTACATGTTAATAAAAACTTAAGTATATTAAAGAAAACACGTTATTATTGTGAAGTTGCAATTTCAGAGCAAAGTTCTGTCAATTAATAAACATATTTTTACATCAAATAGAAAAAAATGCAGAAAAATTAAATTAACGAAAAAATATTTTAGCTACTACCGGGATTCGAACCAACGGACCTCCATTCTATCCGAGGATGGCGCGTTTCGTTAATTTTCGTTAACTTACCAAGCTGCCGTGGCGAAATTGGATAGCGCGCTATTCCCGGATAGTATGGAGGTCCATTGGTTTGAATCCCGGTAGCAGCTAAAATATTTTTTCGTTGATTTGATTTTTCTGTATGTTTTTTCTAATCGGTTTATAAAAATTTGTTTAAAAACTTAAGTAATTGTCATTCAAACTGTATATATTACATTTTTAGGACATCATAAATTCAGCAGAATTTTTTTTTCTATATATTGCCTTTTTACTCCCTTAATATTAACTCGTGGCGTCTGCTTGCTTGCTTGCCGGCTTGCCGTCGAAAAAACTTTGGATCGATTTTTAACCCTTTTCCCGTTATCCAATCGAGCTGAAACTTTGCAAGCAGACTCATGGTAAAGATCAAGAAGATCTATAAAATTTTCCTTAAAAAAAATTATTAAGCATAGTATAATTTTGGATTTTTAAAATAATGTTCTTTTCATACAAGTTGTATGGATATTTCAACGTATATGGTAGACGCGAAACCCGAAAATGAGAAAGTATTGTAAAAACTTGGTTTTAATGGGTTACTTTTTTTTGTTCTTCAAATAATGGCTTGGGTAACGATTTACCTCGTGGTGAGAATTACTCGAGCAACTTTGCCAATCGAGAAATAATAACTTCCTTCTTATTACGCTTACCGTTATCCCTGGGGTCCCTAGCTTGACCCCCCGGAAGTGGAAGTAGGGCAAACCGCCGGGGGGGAGGAAGAGATGAAGGGTGAATCAGGCGGAAAATTGAATTTTGTCACCTGCTGCATGTTAAAAAATATGCGAAGAAGGTGTGTAGCGTATGTGATACCACTTATCAATATCGTGAACTATATTATGAGCCTCGAGGGTTTTGTAATTAGTAGAGTGGAAAGTGCTCGGTATCTTAAAAAACCCTTAAGGGATAATCGTGTAGTCTCGAAAAAGCCTGGGTAAAAATTTCATATTAAAATTTTTTTACACTTAAGTAATTTCCATTATTTGCGCTAATAATTAAAAATAGTAAAATTCATGCATAACTGTATATTTTTTGGTACAAATATTTAAGAAATCTGATATACCCTACAAAATAAATTCATAACACATTGTCATATAAATGTTATATACCCTACAAAATAAATCCATAACACATTGTCACGGGATCGTAGCTGTGGGAAGCAAACGGGAGGAACTAAAAAACATTGAAAACTTATTTATTAAATAAAGTTACTTAACACGAATTTAATTGGTGCACCGATTTTAAAATCAAGATAGAATATTTCACAATTATTCACTAACTCACATCACTAGAATTGTTCCGCTCAATTTCGTAAGTACCTACTTACTTGTGCCGTATATTTGTTATTATTATTATTATCATCTCTGATCATCTCTCACTACTTGTACTGTAACGCTGCACGGTTCGTTTCTATCTGTGTATTCGTGGAAATGTCACAACTCTGCACACGCGCGCACCCATCATTACTTTTGTACAAAATTGTTGGTTTCACGAATCCTCGAGAAGTTTCGACCATTTTATCCATATTATCAGTGTTTGAGAGTTCCGTTTCGAGAAACTTTTCGGCAATGCGCAGATACCATTGTTTAAGATACTCGTGACAATATTTTATACGTACCTGTACGTTTTATACCTATGATGGATTTTATTTCTTTCATATATATGAAAATAGTAAAAACTCGCCATTGATAATATGTTGGCATAATCCTTTACATTGTAAAAACCATCTATTATATATAATAATAGCTGTAACCCGTCAAAAATAACTGTACTTTACATATCGGTTCCTAAAGTAATTATTTATTTATAAAAAGAGAAGTAAGAATAGGAAAGAAGAAGAAAGAAGATCATTTTTTTATCTCCAATACAATTTTCTGACGTAGAATCCAATCAAACCCAACTCAATATTTCACGTTACGTAAATAAAAAATATTATTTCGTTAATATTACTTCCTTTCTAAATGGGAGAACAAATAAATGTCAGTCGAAAATAAGTCGGCCAACGTCAGCGTCAATTCATCAAAAAAGTTTTCTCTAAATTTGATTTTATTACGGCGTGAAGTAGGTCCATTAGATAATTTCTTAATTAGAATCCGCCGTAAACTGTAAATATATAATTATGTATTTATATTTCCCCTGCCGGTAGTTAATGGTACTAATTTAGAGGTACAAATGGTTCGCGTCTTAGTTTAATCATATATGTCTGTATTTTTGACGGATCACGCACATGCAGTGGTGGCAACATTGCTTCGTTGCCGCCTTCGGGTTTGCTGGCCCGGGGTTCAAGACCCATCTCCGGCCGTTTAGTTACTGTTTTTTAGCCGAAATTTTGAACGAAATACAGACGCTACACGACACGATTTATACCTAGGATGGATATCTGTGGAGGATGGAGTTACGGGGACAGAACAGACAGTCAGGCAGACAGACAGGCAGAAGGATCGACATACAACGAATTTACTATTATTGGGATAAGTAGGTAACGAAATATTGGATCGATTCATTTCGTAAATTAAAATAATTTCTTCAATGTTGGGTTTACTTTACACATTTTTCAAAAGTATATATAGTATATAGATTTGAACTATTCGATTATTATTACAAAAAAACGTCAATTATACAACTAATTAAAGAAAACATAACTGCTAAATTTGAAAAAAACACATCATTAAGATTCAAAAATAATTTTAAAATCCCAAAATATAATACCAAACTGTGTCAACAAAACTACATATACTTGGGCATAAAAAACTTCAATAACCTACCTACAGATATTAAGAAAATCGATGACTTACAACAATTAAAGAAAAAAATAAACCAACACTTTAGATCGATACAATTTGACAATGCATAACAAGACATATAGCTAACAAGACATATATCAATGACATATAGCTAACAAGACAATGCAATGACATATAGCTAACAAGCAATTGACAATGCATAACAAGACATATAGCTAAGGAACAAATAAGCCAAATCCAAAATAAACTAATAAAGTGTAAGCCCCTCACCAAGCACATGAGCAAGTCTCATTTTTGGAGAGGCAAAGCAATAAAATAAAATGTATCTAAGTAGATTGTAATAGACAAATGTATTATGATTTAAATGTAGTCTTAATATTAAATAAATAAAAAATAAATAAAAAAATTGTGTGTACATGAGTGTAGGATTTAAAAAATAGTACAATAATTCAATTACATATGTCTACTTATTGTCTTTATATTTCTGGTATATTTTTTTTTATAACAGGTTTAATTTTTTTTTCGTATGTGTTTGTAAACAATCTTTCTGCACTTTAGTCTTCCATTATATTTTTAATTAAATAATTCATCAAGCGCTTAATTTACAGAAAATAATATTTTTATTGCGAATTAATAAAAAATGTCTGCAAACAATTTTCCAAAAATATTTTACTTCGTTATTTATGGAAGATCAAAAGCAAATGATCCACCTTGCTTGATTATTAAATTAAAAAACGCTTTGAAAGAGAACAACTCGTTTTTTCAGAAGTATGCTTCAAGTTATTTATATAATTTAATAATAACCACAAAGTTATGCTCTGATTAAATATCATAAAATGTACAAATCAAGGATCCACGTGTTATGGATAACTATGATTGTAATAGTCTTGTCCGTTTAATTAAGGAGGAGACGTTGTACGAAATTAGGGATCTAGATAAAGTCAGTCTTCCACTTGAATATTATTTTTTAAGTTGTAACTGTGGGTTACATTGCGACAATATTATTAGCGGCTTACAGACAGTAGTTACAGGTAACTTAATAGTGCTGGTTAAATGCTATGTGGCCACGCCAGAATGGCACGTCCCTCTTTATACTCATTCACTCTTTATTTATTTTTTTGTCTCTCATTGATCCTACCAGACGTTTATCTAGATTAATTGTATCCCTCCCCACTTAACTCACGCATTCATCCATTCATCCATCTCCTTTCGCCCTGAACTAAGCTTCAGGCGAAGAGGATCATGGCACCAAAGGTAGTTGCTCCACCCGTCTGCAGGTAGGTACTGGAGAACAAAGAAACACCCGCCAGTACCTCGAGTGAAATGGGAGTCGTTTCGGTCCATCAAGGCAGCTCCCTTAGCTTCAGCTCTTGCCGGAACCATGAACTCTATCAGATTTCATTATTTGGTTCATATGCCTTTCCACATGCGACCCGTGCCTTCTATTTCTATGTATTAGTTCACAGGTTACGGCGATGCCGGCAAAGGCAGAATTGTCATTTTGGGAGATGCATGAAATAATTTGTATTTGGGAGAATATTATAACTGGCTATAGTAAGATAATAGTAGGTGTTTAACCTATTATTAATATCATTCTTCACTCTACAACCCCTCGTGGGTCTTGTCCACAAGAATTTTTCTCCATTGACCTCTATGACGTGTCATTTCTCTAGAGCTGGATCGATGAGGAGGTCAAGACCTACTAGAAGTTGTGAACCCGATGGTGACGATGAAAATTAGGCAATATTTAATATATGTAATATAAGACACGTATTTAATCTGACAACTGTTCTTAAATTCAGTAATTCGCTCAAATTATCACTTCAGAATAATTTGTCCCTCATATAACGATGCACGTTGATTAAATCTTTTAGATTCGCACTAGAGAACTTCTCGCTTGGCCGTAGGTACTTTATTGATTTGCTGTCGCTGGAACGCTCGCGTGCTGGCCACACTGCTGCCGCCGCACGGTCTCGCTGTCGCTTTGTCTGTGGACTTCTATGTCGCGCTATAAAAACAATAGTTTGTTAATTGCGCATCGCGGTACTTTACCCGTGTTTCTTTCTCGGTGTTCCCATAATCGGTGGAACATTTGAGAGATTTCGATAGTGCGAAATTCTGTCTAACTCTAGCATTTCGTGACAGTATTTTTAAATAGACCTTGAAACGCTATCGTACAATTTACGATATGTTTTATTGAGCACTACTTTTGTTATTGCAGTTGGATTTCTATTTCTCCTCAGTTCGCGATAATAGAATTGTGTCTTCATGGAATTCCTTTGTCTCTGTCGCGAGTTTCAAGTAATGTCTTTGGTCCCGGTTTACTGACAACCTAAGAATTTATGTCAGAATTTCAAAAGCTTTTGGGATTTTATACTATTTGATCTTGATATAAAACGGAGATGTTTATATTATACTAGTTTTACTACCTGGCTTTTCTCCTGATATGGATTATTTTAATATATTAACTTCTTATTCCCGTACGTTTCACTGAATGAAAATTGGTGCTTGCAATAATAAGAAAACAAGACAAATGAAGCCAAAATAAATTATATTCAAGAACACATTCTAATTGTGAAGCTGCAATTTTTTCAGAACAAAGTTCTGTGAAATCTAAAACCAAATTAATTAATAGAAAAATCAATTCCACAAAAAAATAATCTGCTACCGGGGTTCGAACCACGGATCTCCTCCTTTTCGGGGCAGGCGCGTTATTCAATTACGCTATAGCGGCTTTGTATATTTCCGTGAATATATCGACCTTATCTGTAAGTCTCATTTATTAATTGATTAACATTTATTATTTTAATACACTAAAAATGAAAAATTAATGTTAATCAATTAATAAATGAGACTTAAAGATCGTTATATTCACGGAAATATACAAGGCCGCTATAGCTTAATTGGATAACGCGCCTGCCCCGGAAAGGAAGAGATCCGTGGTTCAAATCCCGGTAGCAGCCAAATATTTTTTAGTGGATTTGATTTTTCTGTATGTCTTTCTAATCGGTTAGTTAATTTGCTTCGAAAATAAATTATTTATTAAAAGCGAGTCTCAAAATATTAATTTAATTCAGTATATTTTGAGTATGTTCAAATTTTTCATAACAGTGCTGGATTTTTGTCACAGGGACATCATTACTCAATCAATGTTTATTAAAGATGTAAGATTTCTTTAGTACTACCCAGTGATATCACGAGATCAAACCGTTAGAATACACTGTGTTTTCTCAGTTCACTATTACAGTTAAGTAAGTTTCTCCTTTTTGGGGTGACAAGTTCGGGTCAATTCAGTTAATGCTAGCCTCTATTGGATTCTTGTTTCTTTGTTATTTCTAGGGGAAGATAGCAGTGGCGTGCAGTGAGTATAAACTTAGGTTCTGCTGTGACCGCGCAGTTCTCACCACATTGGACCTTTCGAAGAAACACGCTATTCTATGAAAAATTTACTTGTCCATTACAAAAAACTCGACATAAAGATGAGTCAATGCAATATTTTCCTCGCCTTGACAAGATCTAAGTAACAAATTTGTTGGGCGCAAATAAGTGAGATAAATTACGAATTGACATGAAGTTGGATATAGAAACGTCGGAAACGTATACGTACGAATACGCGAGTGCATTCTTGACCTTCGAAGTAGTATTGAACATCGCACACTGTACACGATTTAGTAGTGCGTGTACGCACGTATAGATGCGACGTCCGACACGATCCGGATTTGTTCGTAAATTTTTGCGATTTCGTACGATGGATATTGACCATTTTGTCAATTTGGTACATAACCATGTTTGTGGGACCAAAGTGATTCAACTACGTGACCATCAGCGCATATCATGGCGGAGAATCTTTAAAGAACTAAAAAATACCTGTAAGTTTAATAATTTGGATTAATGAAGGTAAGGTAGGTGTACCTAATTATGTTCTTCGAACAAAAAAACTTTGAAATATTTCTCCGATGTTATGAGCTCTCGTTGAACTTCGATTCTTCCCAGCATTTGTGAATCTATTAGATAGATAGTCATGAAATTTGTCATTATTTAAGTCTGCCATAATAGAGTTTTCCAGAAGATACAGATTATTCATTTGATCAGTTACTTTTCGGAGAAATGCGAAAAGTAACTGATCGTGACCAACGCAAGACGCAATCAACGTGCGTGCTTCATACGTACGAAAATAATTGTACGAATACGTACGTAATAATTCGTATACAAAGTGCGGCCGGCCTAGAATTTTAAATCGACTTTTTCTTAAGATAAGGATTATTTAATTAATATTTGTTTCCCAAAATTTTTACTAATGAACAGCTTTTTTGCGTGTATGCGCTGCACGCCACTGGTAGATAGGTATAAAAATGTTCTCCTCATTCTGGGTTTATTTGTTTTTCCATTGTTTCATCCCCTAATTCTTAAAGTATCAGTAAGTTGAATATTACTTTAAAAACTTTTGAAAAATATTTTTGTGTACGAGTAGAGAGGTGTAATTAAATAATTGTATGTGTAATTTTGTATAGATAAAATATTTGTTCAAAAAATGTACTATGATATTTTTTTTTATATGCATTTAATTAGCTGGATATGACTGTCTGTCAGGGAAATATGTTGTAATCAATATTTGACCCACTTCCTGACCAATAATCGCTTTAAAATTGACAGAGATACGTATTTCGGATGTCAATACAATAATCATTCATTATTTTAACAAAATGAGAAACCTTTTTTTTTTTAAATATATTCAAATAGCTAATGGGTTATTTTATCGGATATTGAACGTCGATGGCATCAGTCGGTTTGTAAAATTTTGAAATTTTTGATTTATTAATTAATTTAAATCACTGGAAACGAATTTAACTGGATATGAACTCTTTAATTTATAATGATTATCGCTTGAATATTCCACACAGGTACTGATAAATGATGTAATGTTTAATTTCTTTGCTTTAAATCCAATGCCAGTAAATTTATTATGGGTCCAATTTGAGACATGCAAAAGACGCATCACGCATACCGTAGATATATGCTATTTTGCTCCACTAAGCTAAAAGGTAGTAAATCCATACTTTTTGAAAAATGATTTTTTTTTTGTTTTGTTTTATCTAATAAGCTTGTTTGCCGAATTTCTCTTAAAATATTAAAATAAAAGCATTTCCCTTAAAATATTTAATTATAAGAAAAAAATATGCAGTATATGGGGTAAGTAACATGTAGCTTCTTTGCGGTTTAAATGTTTAATCTACATAAAAATAACTCAAATTATAGTAAAAAATATTTTTTATCTGTATTATTCTAATATTTATTCAATGAGTGAGAAAATAAATAAATATTCATTTGAATGATAGAAATTGCTCCATTTACATTTCCTTGATTTACTCAGTAATTTGTTTAATGGAGATACTCCTTTATAGCTTAGTGGAGCAGTATTTATTTATTTAACGCCCAAATGGGCTATTACAAAATATACAAAATATAAAATAAAAAAATAACATAAGACAGATATGCAGAAAAAGATTCAAGTACAAGATTACAGTTACAAGTGAAAATCATAAAAGATAGATAGTTGTAAAGATTACGGAACATTAAGAGGATAAAGTAAATATAAAGTACAGGATAAAGTACATATTTGATTGATAAAGTAAATATAAAGTACAGGATAAAGTACATATTTGAGTAAATTAAAAATAGAAGTGAAAAAGAGAATTAAAGAGTTAAGGTTACTATTACGGTCGTTAGACATATTTAACTGTAACTGGTTGCGGATATTTTATACGAACCGTATATTTTTCCAGAAACTATTTTCAACGTTTCGTTGAATTCTCATTCAACGTCATCACGAGGACGACCATTAAAAAATAGAAGTTTAAAGAGGAAGAAGAAAAAGAAAATTTTATTAATCCATTACCATTTAGTTGAGACGTTAAGAATTGCTTCAATTTAGTCCTTTACACTGTTATACTATCAGTAAAAATGTCGACCACCTCCGCATGTTCATTCCCTTATGAGTGTAATCTGGGGATTACGGAGTTTGCTAATGCATTAGTTCTGACATTTCCTCTATAATATAATATAGTGCGTCTTGATGACCTCGAGGCACCATCAAGGCATATAAATGCACCATTGAGATGTTCATACAAATGCACCATGCACCATTTATGTATCCATCCCCCAGATTGTTAGTCTGATCGACTTTTATCGATCAATTAAAGTATATTATAGATATCTCACAGAAACGAAACTGTATTTCTTATGGGAAAGTAGGTATAGAAGTCATTTGGGTGTACATAGGATTTATAACCTATCTTATGGTTGGCTTAAGTGATCACTTTACACAATGTAACATTCGCCATTTCCACCCATGATAAAATAGACCATGCTTAATAATTTTTGGAAGTTCGTTGTATATATATTTAAATTGTGTGACAAGCTTTCACATATGAGTTGTAACCGCCTTTCCATGCAGCCTGTACAAAGCGATTTTCATTCCCCTAAATCCCCATAGATGTCGCTAAGTATTTTAATTTCGTTAATGTCTAATGAGCTAATGAGAAAATCTACAATTGATTTAAGGAATTTTGGAAGCAATATACTTTTTTGTGTAATGAAATTCATCTGAATTACTTGCATTACACTAGGATACGCCAGGAAATATTGTTTCCAATTTTTATTAAAATTCCTTTTTTTACCAGTATTTACAATTCAGAAATTTTTTTTTGAGTTTGTTGAAATCTTTCAGAACAGTGCTGGATTTTTGTCACAGAGATATTATTAATCAATTAATGTATATTATAAATATCTCACAGAGATTTCTTGGAGATATCTATGATATACATTAATTGATTAATAATGTCTCTGTGAGAAAAATCCAGCACTGTTCTGAAAGATTTGAACAAACTCAAAAAAAAATTCTATATCGATCAGACTAACAATCTAGGGTAAATCAATCATGAATTGTTTAACCTAGGGGCCATTATTTCATGCCACTTTAAATTATTGTTCTGTTAAGATTCCTTAAATAAATTAACAATAAATACAAAAAAAAATCGGTGAACGTTCAATTCCATTCTATCCCGAAAAAAAGTCCTTTTAAATTTTGTCAGTGACTTATGTGCGTTACGAAATCTGGATGTTTTCTTCTTCTACTGTGCTATTCAAATGTCAACTCTAGTGCACTCTCGTTGGTATTGCGAGGGGCGTGTTGACAGTTCAAAGTTGTATTCCGATTCTCAAAATATTGACATTTGTCAGCGGATTCCTCTCATCCCGACCTGGATAAACTTTCAGGGGTGAAGTCTGTACACACCAGTATACAAAATGGATCAAATAAGATCGTCGAGACTGAAGAACTACCCATTGTTTTCTATTTCCAGTTCAGAAATAAAATTCTAGATGAACTGAAATTCTTTCGTGGAAAGTTCAAACCTTAGTGTGGAGCGTTTTTTTTTCATTCTTAAACATCTTTGGTTTGTTAATTTATTCATAAACTAGCTGTAACCCAAACAAAAATGACGTACTTTTACATGTCGGTTCCTATAGAGTAAATATGCAAAAGTTGGGTAAGATCTGTTAGTAGAAAAAGTATCGCGTGGGGAGGGGAAAATTTCGTCTGTGTTAAAAAATAATTAAAAATAAAATAAATTTAAAAGTTGGAGAAATTTTAAAGAAAGTTACAGGCGTTACAGGAAGTTACGGGCAGATAAACAAACAGAAAACGAAATTATTCTTATTAGGATAAGATAATTTTGTTAGTGTCGTTTTAGAAAAATGTGTGCATTCAGTTTATAATATATGTGACTTAGGCCCGAATTCAGAGACAATACTTAGATGATCTAAAGGTTAAGAAGGTACGTCTTTAAAGCGTAATTTTCAGTACAAAATAACAATTTTAAGGCGTACCTTAATCTAAAAATCACCTAAGTATTGACTCTGGATTCGGGCTTAAATTTAAATTTAATAAATGTGATACCAAATGCAAGAGAAGCTGTGAGAAAAATTGTTCATCGCCGCACAATTTCGCTCGCATTACTGAATGATCTTCTTAAAGTGATTGAATATATTATCTTCTTCTTTTTTTCTTGTGTCCTATACATTCAACGGAATATTACTTTATTTACTGCGGCCCGGAAAAATTCTACAATGGAGTGGCCAAACCACTCTTTTTCAATCATAATGTTCTCGTTCTTCCAGGGTGCTACCTTTCGGCAATCTTTCTGGATATATAGAATGTAGATGTCCCATCACATGTCCGAGACGTTGAAGTTTTCGGATTTTTATTGCTTTAATTATTTATCTTTCTTAATTCATCCAAACCATATCATCTTTTTTGCTTATGGATGCTTATGGATCATTCTTTTGATATTCATAAGGATTTAAAAATTGCACATAAAAATTATACAGGAAAATAGTTGGATAAATGAGGAATTGAATAACATAAATAACCAGGTCCTTTTTACAAATAGTTGTCTTTTAAATTTATTTTCATATTAGTTCTTAATTATTTATTCATTTTCCATATTTCATTTTTACTATCTATGCCTCGATTTTTCATTTTTTATTTGTTAGTATACATTAAATCCTGACAAAGAGGCCAATAGTCTTGAAATATGTTGATATTTAGACAAAGTATATTTTTATTATCTATATTTTTTATTGGAGTTTTAAGGCACTATTCATTGCAATTTCATATATACACATATCTCTCAAGAAGAGCGATTTACTTTGCAATATCATATACATATATATAAATCTCATATACAAATATAAAGAATATTGCTTTAAAACTCCGATCAAAAATATTGATACCTCGTTATCAATAGTGACATATTATGTATTGGATTATGAGAATGAATTAGCGGTAGTAAAAATACAACTCACATACTAAACAAGTTGTGTGAGTTAAAAATATATACAACTTCAAAAAATATGATAGATGTGGTAGTCTATCATGGGTGGAAATGGTGAAGGTTACATTGTGTAAAGTGATCACTTAATCCATACGTACGATAGGTCGTAAGCCCTATGAATACCCAGAAAGACTTCCATACCTACATTCCCATATAAAAATATAGCTTCGTCTCTATGAGACGTCTCCCTGGGGTTAATCCAGTATTGTGTTCTTGAAAAATTTGGACATACTCAAAATATTCTGAATATTTTTATATCTTTTAGTCTAATAATTAAATATCCCTATAAATTATTACAGACTAATAAAAAAATATATAATAACTGAATTTGTGTAATCTTATTGCGATAACACTAATGTCAGATATAAATATAATAATTTGGTTTCCAAAATAAACATTTCTTGGAACTTTCTGAATCTACGAAATGTAATCGAAATCAATTTCACTGTCGGGAATGTTTGCTTTAACTTCAATCTGATAAATTTGGCGAGAAATTCCACACTAATCTGACAATTGCGTGATTTCGGGGTGGTAACAATAAATATGGAAAGCGCAAAATTGCCAAAAAGATTTGGGTCCAAATTACAAAATAATAATAATGGTACCAAAAATAGCTGACTCCTATTTCTCCTTATTTTAGTTTTGAAATATTAGCTTCATATCTGAAGGAAGGTTCAGTCTTTCCCCGTCACGTGTAATTAAATAATTAGTTGTAGTTGAAATGGGAGAAAATTATTTACGTAAGGTAGACACTAGTAGTAAATAAGCCAGTTCAAGGTCAAGACATTTGAGAATGGAAAAAATATAAAGTAATTCCATTTATTTTTCAAATTCTAAAATATGTTCTCTCACTGAATGGTAAACAGAAAAAAAATAGCGCACTGTCCGAATTCCTTCTCAAATATCACAACACTATCCTTGGATCTAGAACGGTTTACAAATTCTTTCCTAAACACTAGAATAATCTAAAATGTTCGAAAATGCCAGCATTTGGGTATAAATACGGAACTACACCGCAGCGCAAAGAGAGTCGTCGTCGTGTTGACAGTTCGTTTAGTGTGAAAACGACCGCGAGCGCGAAGCGACGGCCAATGTGGCCAGTCGTAAGATAATTGAAACGATAAATAAAGCGAAATAATTAAGCGGAGTACCTAAGTAGTGAAATAAATCTGTGCGACTTCTAGGTGCGAGAATTGAATATTCTACGAGCGATAAATAAGTGTTATCCAACGATGGTAAAGTGTTCATAGACGAATACTTAGTAAATTGAATAATGAATTAATCACTAGTTAATAAAAAGCTAACTAATTTCCTGTGTTTTCATTTGCCACGACAATACTATATACTTCATGATAGATATTGTGATTACTTTTACGTTACAATAATTATTTTATTCAACAACCCGTGAAAAATCACGTAACATGGTTCGCATTTTTGATAAGTCCTAGTATATATTAATAGAATATTTTTCACGGTCCACAGAGAGGCGGCGGTAGCGATGTGCCTAGGACACCGTCTGCCGCTTGCGCGTTTTAAGTTCGCGCCCTATTTCCAGCCGTGTAATTTCGTTTTTTTAGCCGTGAATTCAAATGAAATTTCGGAAGTTACAAGAATTTACCGACAGACGTCAGGACATGCAGACAGACAACGAAATTATTATGTTTGATTACAGGCCTGCAAAATGGAAAAGTGAGCACTTTCGATATCTCATTTTATTGGCATTCAATCGATAGAATAAATGTTTTTTATTGAAGAGTCATCGAAAAACTGGTAGAACTTTGGTTCTTCCAGTTTTCATCATTGGTTTATAGTTGTAAATAATAAAGGAGCGTACATTATTGACAAATTTGTTCTATTTTTTGTTGTTGGGTCCTATTCCTTTGGTAAAAAACGAATAAAACTTTAGTTGACATCCAACAAATAATTATCTAAATAAATATTTTGATATATTAAATATGATGAGTAAAAACAACTTGCCAACCAAAATCTCCTTGTTCGGATAAGCCTATCTTAAATGAAGCGGGATAGGGGAAATGGAGAATAATGAACTGGAATCTGAGTAACCCCGATTATAGTAATTTGTTGTTTGTCCATCCGTATGTCCGTCCATCTTAACTTCATGTAACGTCCGTAACTTCTTAATAGTTTATTTATTTTTTTAAATTTTTTTTTTAATAAATAAATAATTATTCTTTAGGAACCGACATATAAAGTACCATCATTTTTGATGAGTTGTTAAGAGATACATCTTTTTTATCGACTTTTTTAGACAGACATACATTGGGTTTTATAGGTACAGTTTATACAAATACGGCGATTTACTACTTTCTTTGAAATTTCTCTACCTATGTATAATACACACACATACACAGGTTGACGGTGAACCTATTAAAATACAAGTCTTTACGTGTCACGTCAGAGCAAAAACTCTTCTCGGTTTCAATTTAAATTATTATTAAGAAATTTTAATTCATATATGTACGACCAAATTAATAAGCGTTGTTCGTTTATCTGAATATAAGATTAAATAATTCAAGCCTTATATTTGTAAGTCTTAAAACCTTTATCGACTAGTGAGTATTTTTTTCAAATTGTAAATAATCCCTTTTCGGCCAACAATCCAACTTGCGAGAGTGTGACGTCAATCAGTGCTGTCCAGATGTGTCTCGGGCTTACTTTTATTAGACAGGCAAACCAAACAATTCAATACATCACGCCAAGAATATAAACATTTTAATGTTCCAAGTCTACAGAACCTCAATGAAAGAGCACTCCGTTAATTTTAATAAATTTATTTTGAACTATATTTTGTTTGCATGTTCTGGCAAAAAAAAATTAAGTTGTTTTTACACCGAGCGATACTTATTAAAACAAGTTAAATTATAGAAGTCTCACAGAGACGAAGCTATTAATATGTATCACAGATGTCTCTAGCATAATAGTCCCTTCAAATATTTGAAAGAATAATGATTTAAAACTTATGTATTATACACAAGGTTAATTAGAAAACATTAATAATCTCTGAGGATTATATTGCTGCTTTAATTATGAGTCGAAAATGTTCAAGCAACCATGACCAAATATCAATAGTTACGAAGATATGCGACATCTAAGTTAGCATTTTTTTTCGATATTTCAGACTTATTTTTTTGGAAAACGTTGGACTATCGTCACGCTAACTTACATCGAATACGAAAAATTTGTTCCCCTTAATACAAGTCAAATAAAATAATAAAAACATTCCAATTTCAATTGGAAATCATTCCATTTGTAATTTCTGCAGGGTTTTTATCATTTTATTTAACTTGTATTGAAACGGCTGAATTTTTCGTAATTGATACATGTTACTGTAATGATAGTTCACGTTTTGCAAAAAAATAAGTCAGAAATATGAAAAAAAAATGCAAAGTTGTGTGTATATCTTCATAACTATTGATATTAGTTCGTGGTTGCTTGAATATTTTCGACTCATAATCAAGGCAGGAATATAGTCCTGCGAGGTTATTAATGTTTTACAAATAACCCTGTGTATAATTTTCAAAAAAATTGATAATATGTGGATTATTCTTATGGTAGAAATGGTAAACGTTGCATTGTGTAAAGTGATCCCTTAAGCCAGCTCGTGAAGGTCGTAAGCCTTGGACCACCCTACAAAGACTTTTCACATTTCCCATATAAATAGTTTTGTCTCTGTGAGGCTTCTATAATTTATCTTCATTAAATTTATTTTTATTTATTTATTCTACAAGCATTTATATTTCCTTACATTATTTTTCCTTAATAATTATTTCTTACGAATTAAATATAATTACTGTAAATTTTCCCCCGGTCCCCCAGTAGTTTACATACAATTTCATTCCACTTTACATAATTGAACTTTACGATCTTGTTTTCGTTCTAAAAAGTAATCTTATTTTATCTAATCTAGCAATGGCCTTGTTCATGTTCTTTGTTTTTTGATTTTCCTTAAAAATTCCGAAGTTTTGTGTCCATTGAAATATGAAAGGAAATCGATACACAAGAATCAAAGTGATGATAAAAAGTATACAAATAACGAAATTAAAACTAATAATTAAATTTAATGTCCTTCTTTTATACATTTTTATTTTATAAAAGAAGTACATTCAATTTAATTATTCGTTTGAATGTCATTATTTGTATATTTTCTATCATCACTTTGATTCTTGTGTATCGATTTCCTTTTTGTATAAATCTGAGAACTTTATTTTCGACGATTGATTATTTTTTAAATTCTTCATAAGTTAAAAATAGTTTACTTTTGTAGTAGATGATGCGAGGAAATATTATCGTGTTATATTTTATTTTTGCAAGATTCTGTTTTTTTTTCATTTCATTTTTTCATTTTAATTGAAAGAACGTCGTTATTAATCAAGATACATGGGTGGAATTGTGAACATTATATTGTGTAAAGTGATAATTTAAGCTAGCCAAACAATAGATCGTAACCCCAGCGTTTCTCTGGAGGTAAAATCCAGTATTGTGTTCTTGAAAACTTTGAGCATACCTACTCAAAATATTTTGAATATCGTTATTGTTTATATTTCAATGTCGGATACAACCGATGAACCTGACTTCTTTACCACAGAATATCTTTTACATAAAACTAAAAACAATAATGCGATTCACTGAAAAATAAAATAAATTAAATCTTCTTCTTTTTCTGCTTGAGTTAGGACCGTGTCCTGTTGTATCCTGCTCCTGGGATTTGAATGACCAGCTGTACCTTCATCGTTTTGGTGGCCTTCCTGAAGGTCTGATGCCTGCATCACATTTTTCGCTATTCTTACCCCTCTTGTCGAATTCGCCCTGTCCACATGGTCTCACCAGGATCTTCTTTTATTTCTTCCCCATCTTACGATATCCTTGAGGCCACAAATGGCGTCTCATATCACTAATCTAGGTCACATACACGCACACAAACACACAAACGTGGTGAGTCTGCCGCGTAAACAAAACTGAGGCACAGCAGTGTACTCGAGGCAGCGACACAGGGCGATGCCCGGAGCATCGTAAGCACACATGCACACAGCTAGACTTCAAGGGAGTTCTTTATTTTCAAAACATATAAAAATAGCCAACGCACTGTACGGGCATGGCAGTCTCGCAACTACACCCGGCGTAGGCCGGAAGCCCTGTTCCGTCGAGTTTTCATTATTGTCTTTATTATCGTAATTATGTATGACTTATAATTTTTTTGTCAGTAAATAAATTAATCAAACATTCCACGACCTTGGAGAATTCCCATTACATAACGGGTGGTGACCATAAAACAACTTTCTCCTTATTCATCGATTACCACCGATGCTTACCCTCACCCCCAAACATTAATAAACTTCCATACTCTTTAGGAAAGCCTAAACTTTATGCAGTTCCTCTCGTTTTTACATTCTCATCATAGTATTTACAAATAATACTTATATAATAATTACAGCCCTTTATAAAACACTTTCTTAATGAAATTTCCTCCTTGTACATTTTTACTGTTTTCTATAAAAATATTTTCCCTAGAAATAAGGTTTGGACAAAGTAAATCGGACTTAACATTGGACCAGTTCCAAAGATATCATTTTGCTTCTCCGTGGGGTATCACTGAGGTTTCTTATTTTTGTCGTTTGTAGGTCAAACTGATATTTCCGAAATGGGTTAAATGAAGTTATCGCATTTCATTCCATCTACTAAGCGAGAAAGAAAATATCTCGAACGCCTACGGCGAATTCATAACGGCGTTATTTTTTTTCAATCATTTCTCCATTATTTCCATGCCAGTTAATTAACTCTTGTTTGAATTTAAAAGGTATTTAAATCGCTGAACACGAATTTGATTGGAGCACCGTTGTTGAATCCGCACCAATTTCGTAATCTGCACTAATTGTCACTCTAAATATTGCAAAAGTACGTAGGTAGGTATTTTCTATTTTGTTTTACTCTTGTGTATCGCTCGTTTACGGTCAATCGCGCGGGTTCAAATTCGCTAGTTTCTATAACAATGCGTTCCGTCAAAATAACATATTGTGTTTGCAGTTGACCTGTCGTCTTTTATATTGATAATTTCGTTTCGCGATGCTTCCAGAATCGAATAGGTTATCCTAGACCTTTTTAGTGATTTCCAATCTAATATAAAAGGTGCAGAGTGCTGTAAATTTTTTAATTACATGCAATCCTTTCCGCTTTTACCATCTCGTGAAAACAATCTACACACATTTTTTTATTTTATTTTATTAATTTAATTATATTGTACATGATTGTGTCAATTACATAACATGTATTTGAATGACATAATGAGAATATTAACGCTAACCCATGTTTAAAACAAAATTTAAGTCACGTGTTTAAAAGTGGGGGCCATTTTCATATACATATACTGTTGATGTAAGCATTACCAGTATTATATTAGAATAGTGAAAAAGGATATAATGTAAGAAAAATAAAATGTGTGTAGAAACAGTTGATTATAAAGAAACATAAATTATGAAAATTAAGAAGATAATATTGTAATAATATTTAAATGAATGTATTAATTGTTTTTGATTAGATTATTTTTCAAAGCATTGTTGTGATTGATTTATTTAGTAGATTTTTCAATGTAGTATTGAATTTCCTATGATTTTTAACTGTCATCATTTCATTGGAAAGAGCATTATTAGAAAAAATGATTAGCAGTTAAGCAATCGGCTTTCGCCGATTACTTGCTGTTAGGCCCTGCGGGCGGCTGTCTGTAGCCGATGCATGGCTATTGATGGCCGCTGTGCGGGCGTTGATATTTTTTTGGTGCTTGATATTGTGGTTGGCTATCGTGGCAGGTAGTGAGCACTGCGCGGCCGACCATTGGCCGGCCGGTCAAAAGTGACGTTGTCGGTTCCTAAAGAATTAGTTTTTATTTATTAATAAAAAAATAAAGTAAAATAAGTCACGTACGTTACAAGCAATTATGGTCAGACAGACAACGGAGTTATTATATTTGGAATAATAAATAAGAATTTTGTGGCGTGGGATTTTTTTCCGGTATATTTTTTATTTGGGCCGAATTCCCGTGCATCTTTTATTGTTGGATCAAATTTCCGTGGATCTTTTATCGTTGAACCAAAATTTCATGGTACTTTTGTCGTTGGACCAAATTTTCGTGATCCTTTTGTGTTTTGACCAAATATTCGTGGATCTTTTGTCTTTTGATAAAATTTTTGTGGACCTTTTGTCGTTGGACCAAATGTCAATTCACATTTAATTTTTTTTTTAAATATGACTTATGTCTTCTTTTTGTGTAGACCCCAAGGAGTCTTGCATGCTTAATTTAATACAGGTAGGCGAAGAGATGTCTGGGGAAGTAGGGTGAAGGGAAAGCTTTATTTTGCGCAGATTTCTAAAGCGTAATTATGCAACATTTGATTTTTCAGGCAAAGTTTATAGGATAGTTTAGAATTAGACAGATTTAAAATTCCAATATAAAGAACAAAAAAAAATATGTTTAACTTGGCGTACAAGAAAATAAAAATAAAGGTTTGTGAGAATATTGGAATACCACCGCATAAAAAAAATTGAAATTGAAAATATAATGCAATATCAATTTCGGCCGGGGAAAATTAAATGACCCTTCTCAGAAAATGATATCTGTTGGGGTCGTCGGTTAAGATTGCATGAAATTTAAAAATACGTGATACGCATAAACAACGGTCTCTGGAGGGGTGGCAAACCTGCGACGTAATAAGGGTTGCAGTTTCTTCTTGACTACTTCAAATCGATATCGACAAATATTGGTTCCAATCAAATGAGGTACTCCTCGTCATGTAGCTCCACAAATCTCGGGTCATGGGCTCAAATCACAACAGCTGTGTGTGTTTCATAAGATTAATAGAAAAACAAAAAATTTAAAATTTAAAACAAACACAGCAAAATTATTTTGTGGTGACATTATAATTATAATTTATAGAAATAAACTTTGTTTAATGCACTTTTTTAATTGAAAAAAATTCAACATGTTTCAAAGCCATTTCAAAATTTATAATTATTGTAGACTAGAGTAAGAGGCAATATTATTTTAATTGCAGTGCTAGATTGTCGCAGTCTTTAATTTATAATTTAGAAAGAAGCCATTGGCTTTGAAACATGTTGAATTTTTTTCAATTAAAAAAAGTGCTGTAAAAAAAGTTTGTTTCTATAAATTATAAAATTTTATTCACCCCGTATAGGAAACCCGGGGTTTCTTTAGAATAAGCCAGCATACTAATGTTGGTTACTTTTCTCCCGTCACAAGGTTGTGTCGTACACATAATATGTATTGTGCTGACCCTAACATTGATGCTGATATTCTTGCAGATATCTTATCATCGTTCAATAGCTCACTCATACACAACATCCATTTTCTAAATGATGACCTGAACCTATAGATCCATTAAATCAATTATTTATTAAATACTAATCGCACTTCATTTAAACACTAAATATACAATACACATAAATGTACATGTAAAATATACTTAAATGTAAAAATACATGTTACTAGAGCGCGCCAAAGACACTTGTAATTGGGATAATGGACATAGTCTTCATTTATAATGTTTTATTATGAGAGTATCATTTACTTATTATCCTGTTAGAGTCTCTAATAAATATTAAATATATATATATATATTTATAAACCAATACTTTTTTCTGAATTATTGGATGGATATTTTATTCTTATATAATATTTTTTATTTTAATTTATTTTATTTGAAATGAGACTAAGAAAATACTAAGTACAAATTAAAAAAAAAAACAGTACACCAGCAACATGCATATATTCCTTTTTTTAATGCAACGCGTTCATTTACGCATTGACATGTTGTTCGTTTCTGAGAAATATTAAAACATATGGAGCTTATAATTTCAGAGGAGTTAATGTTATTCTAATCTAATTACTCGAATTAACAAAATAAGAAATCGCCTGATTTAGCAATTCTTAAGTCTTTTAAAAATATAGAAAGATTGCGACATCTAGCTTGCAATTAAAATTATATTGCCTCTTACTCTAGTCTACAATCCCTAGTGATAATCAAAACAGTTATTTTAACCGGTTACACAATAACCGTTATTTGAGAATTATATCTGATGTGATGGAGGTATGACGTATGGATTGGAGACTATGGTCCTTACAAAGAAAAGTGTAGAAAAGCTCAAATGCACGCAACGATCCATGGAGAGATCCATGCTTGAAGTAAGCCTAAGAATTAGAAATGACGAAATTAGGCGCAGAACTAGAGTAGTGGATATCATGGATCGTGTAGCAAAGCTAAAATGGCAATGGGCAGGATACCTTGCAATACACGATTCTACAAGATGGCCTCCCAGAGTTCTGAAATGGAGACCTTAGGAGAATAAAAGATCGGAAGACCTCAAAAGAGATGGGCCGATGATATTGTCGCTGTGGGGGAAAAAAATGGCAACAATTAGCAAACAACAGGGAAGAATGGAAAAATAAGGAAGAGGCCTATATCCAGCAGTGGAAAGACGAAGGTTGATGAAGAAGAAGAAGAAGTGATTGAGGTTATCCATGAGGATCGAGACCTAAGGAGGTGGGTTACGAGCCTAGTCTCATTTTATAAAATATGTTCACTGTTACCTAACATTTAAAAATAATTGTGGGATTAAAATACACAGATATCAATTAGAGAATTTTTAAACAGCTGTCAATTTTTTTTATTTTACTTGTTGCAAGTAAAGATAATATACATTGCTGCGGTGAGATTATAAAATTCGAATTAATAATATTTTGTGTTAAGTTTTATATTCAAATGGAATGCACTTATTTCTTTGTTTACTCGCAAGGGCGTGTTTTATTAAGGAATTTTTCTAAAAGGTTCTCCATCCCTTGCCTACTGAATAAAATTCCTTTGTTTATGATATAAGGGATATGAGATTGCCTTGAGGAAAACAAGCCGACTTGCTTGACAAGGGTAGAAAGACAACAGTGCAATATAAATGATATTTATAAAAGTGTATACTTATTTATGAGTGCGTTGTATTAAATCAAAAATATTAAATGGATGTAGTTTTTCTGGGAGCGTCGAACCCAAAACACATGGAACTGAGAAAATTGATTCCATAAATGTAAACCTACAAAAACTTAACGCGTCACTATTTAATTCATTGTGGCATATTTTTTGGCATAGGGTTCATTGTTGAAATATTTTTTATGTTTTTTTAATGTAATTTTAAGAAAAAAACTTTTTCTTACTAAGATGTGAGACATTTTAAAGATTGGATTATTTTTACGCAATATATAAATATTAGAAAAGCAGTACGTTTTTTTATGTTTTTTCTACGTTCTATGATTGATAAAGTACACATTGACTTGTGACCTAACATATTTCACATAGAAACAAATTATAAAATAATAAATAAAAAGAAGAACAAAAATAAATAAAATACAGGAACAGTAGCAATAGAATAGAAAATAATAACATAATGAAATCAAGTAATAATATGATGAAAATAAGTGACAATAAGAGATAATCAATAAAAAAAAATTATAATTAGAAACCCAAGTGAAAAATCATTCATATCTTGCGTCGCAGAGTACTTTACAAGTGTATTAAGATATTAATTAAATGATTCGAAGCAGAATAATACTCACTGGTATTCTTAGTTCACAAGAAGATACAAGATCAATATCGGTGAACAAGTCATTGTAAGCTCTGCACATTCCCTCTATGGGTGAGCATAATCTACGGTTGGTGCGAGCAACAGGAATGTGGAAGGGGCAGTGTATTCTAATAGCCTTTGCTGGGATGTAAATGTTTATAACTGTAAATTATTTTTGTGAAATTAGTAACTCATTTACTTATCAAAAGAATTTGTCGATGGTAATAACATATTTTTCGATAGATAGTTTTTTTCTGTTTGAGAATTATTGGTAGTGATTCGTCAATATTTTTTTAAACATCCCTGATATTATGATCGTTCATAGCTTATTTGAATATAGCAATACACTTCATATTTTAGTGTGTAAAGTAAAACATAAAGAAAACCAAACGTCAGATTTGCCGAGTCGAATAGGAAGAACTGGGCTGTTTTTGGAAAACTCATATTTTCGACAACAAAGAGATCCTAATTAGTCTAAAAAGAAAAGATTTTGTATGATGCATACCAGTGATGACGTATGGCGTGAAGACGATGGCCCTTACAAAGAAAAGTGTAGAAAAGCTCAAATAAACACAACGATCCATGGAAAGATCCGTGCTTGGCGTAAGCCTAAAATATTTAGAAATTATGAAATTAGGCGTAAAACTAGAGTAGTGGATATCATGAGTCGTGAAGCGAAGCTAAAATGGCAATAGGCAGGGCATGTTGCAAGGCAAGATGCTACAAGATGGACTGCCAGAGTTCTGAAATGGAGACCTTGGGAATATAAAAGAGGCGTCGGAAGACCTCAAAATAGATGGGCCGATGATATAGCTGCTGTGAGGGGGAATAAATGGCTACAACTAGTAAATAGAACTAGCTAGCTAGACAACTAGCGAAGAGGCCTATATCCAGCAGTAGAGAGATGAAGGCTGAGGAAGAAGAAGACTACATGTTTTTAGTAGATAAGTCAGTAACAGAATTATGTAAATAATAAATATTTTGAAACGGTTCTGAGAAATTTATTTAAATTTTATTTGTCTCATGCCTGTGTAACCAGGTATATAATTAGTTGTATAACTTATATTACATATTACATTCGTTCGTTTATCTTTGCTCTCGCAGCGAAGCACACCCCACATAAAATTGGTGGGGTGAAATTAAGGCTAATTATTCTCCCACCCCCAGGTAGAGAGAGACATCTCGAACCTTTTTCGAAGCTATCCAATTTAAGAAAGTATGTCATAAAGACGAAAATATGGGAACATTACATTATTATTATTTAACCGACTATTAAATTTATTTATCTAACGTTTCTGCCAGTTATTTTAATGCTACGGTCGCGAATGACAGGAAGAGTTTGCCATATAAATAACGTAAAATATCTTGTGAAATTATACACTTTATTTGTAAATAGTTAAAAATTGAACACTCTAGGATGGTCGCGCTCGAAACTTGAGAATATCGCCCTATTATATCGCCCATACATTACATACTAACTATCCATTACTTATTTTAGTAAACAAATTAATTTTTGAACGGGGGCGTGGCTACAGTTATGGTAGGGGTAATTGTCAAGTAGACACCGAAATGGGGAATATATCAAATAATGGTTTATTCATAAAAAATTAATGGTTATTAATCATATTGGCTTAAGTGTTCAAGCATTTCTTAATTTATAATATTTTTAAGTTATCCAATCTAAGGCCTCTTATTATTTACATGGACAATCGCAATACTATTTTCTTTTTTAAACGTGTGGCCTGTTTCCAAAATTATTATTATTTTTTTATTACATCTCAGACCATATATATATATATATTATATATATATATATATATATATATATATATATTATATAATAAATTGTATTACCAGAAATACATTCATATTAATTAATTACAATAGATCTTATAAACTCAAATACAGATCAACAATACAATACAACAATACAATACAACAATACAAGAAACAATACAAATATTATTAAAATCAAAATAAGTCTCTTTTATTTAGTAACATATTCATTAATTCTGTATTTTGCCCTTTTTTATTAATATCCATTTTGACACGACATGGGATTTTATTTAATAATTTTGGTATGACATATTTTAATGTTCTTTGTCCATATTTATTTATGACCTTCGGTATTCGTAGTCCTTCTTTAACCGTAAATCGAGTACTATGTTTATGAATCAATCTATGCTTATAAGTCCCATCTTCATGATATCGTGTAATTAGTTTGTACCACAAGATAGCATTAATTGGCATAGAGCCTTGTTTCTTGAAGAGTTCCTGTACATCTTTAGTAGTACTTTCTTTATTAATTAATTTTATTGCCGAATTATGAATATTTTGGATTTTTCTAATATTAGTTTTGCAAGTTAGACCCCAGCTAGTTATTCCATACCTTATTACCGATTCCGCTAAAGATTGATATATATATTTTTCATATCATTTATTGAGGTACATTAAATGTTTCTTTACATATTGATATTGACTTAGATACAGTGGTATCGAAATCGGTGGACGTAAAGTTACCCCAAGCGGTTTATACAAAGTTTTTAATTAATTGAAATTAACAAAATATCTTCGTTGAATCGGTCGTATGAAAAAACAAAATAAAATGATACACAAAAGTAAAGAGTTAACTATTATATAACAATAACGTTATCTCTACTTCCTTCTTGCTTGATTATGCTAATGTATTTATCTGGATATCAATTTAGAGCATCTCAACAAACTGGAATGCCTTCAAAACATATTTTCCCCTTTCATATTTAACCACAAAAAATTCCATCAAATCTCATTTTTTCATTGAACAACGTCGTAACATTCTTTTTTTATCTTATTAACTTTTTAGAAAAATTTAACAAAACACAAAGGTGTTTCTTTCGCTTTAATAAAAATTATAAAGTATTTGGCGCGTGTTGAACCATCTTCGGTAATAAACTATTATATAAGTTTATAACTGTAGATCCAATACGCACCGAAACGTTATAATTTTAATAAATTGTGAGATACTAAAGCAAAGCCAGCAATATTAAAGAAAATATGCAGACTTCAAGGATTAATTACTAATTTATAATGAGCTGAATTAGAGATTTTATAGGAAACACGATTTTGAAAGGGATAGATACATAAATTCTAGAGTTCAGTATATTTTCAATAAGTCATCCTCGGTGATTGCTTTTAAAACATTTTTTTATTTTTTTGGATTTTTCTGCCTTTGCTTTTATATCTTGCAATTAATGTTTAACAGTGCGAAGGAAACAATGTTGTGTTTTATTTAATTTTTCTTTACAAAGTAGATTACAAAATATTTTCACAAAGTCAATCATTAAAATTATGAAACATTTTTTATTTATACTGTCACGTGTCGTAGCTGCGGGAGGAATGAATGAAAACAATGGATTAATGTATATTATAGATATCTCACAGAGATGACACTGTATTTCTTATGGGAAAGTAGGTATAGAAGTCATTTGGGTGTACATAGGACTTATGACCTATCTTTATGGTTGGCTTAAGTGATCACTTTACACAATGTAACATTCGCCATTTCCACCCATGATAGAATATACCATGCTTATTCATTTTTTGGAAGTTGTATATATGTTCAAATTGCGTGGAGAGCTTTCACATATGAGTTGTAATCGCCTTTCCATGCGGCCTGTACAAAGCCATTTTCATTCACCTAAATCCCCACAGATGTCGCTAATGAGAAAATCTACAATTTATTTTACGGAATTTGAGAGCAATATACTTTATTATTGTGTAATGAAATTCATCCGAATTACTTGCATCACACTAGGATACGCCAGGAAATATTATTTCCAATTTTTGAACAAACTCAAAAATATTCTGAATTGAAAACAATGGAGTTTAATTACAGATTTATTAATTACTGTAATAACTATTCAATGTAAAAAGTCACTTAATACTATTAAACTTAATGCTATTTTTAAATCACACTACTTCCACCACTGGGTAACACTTTCGAGAAGTCTCCGCTCAAATAACAAGAGTAAGCACTTCACTTAATTATCTGTCGCTTGGTTTACACGCCCGATGGTAACACTGTTTTCGCTTCGCGATTCGCCGCTAGAGTCGCGTCGTAAGAAAAGTCAGAATAAAATTGACGCTACGCGGCCTGAATCCGTATATTTATAGCCGATCATGTTGGATTTCCAAATCCTAGAGAACTCTCTAGTCTTTTCTAGCGTTTACGAAAAACATTTCGTGGCTTCCAGGTGTTTCTGGAAAGTTTCAGACGTCTCTGGAAAGCCGTAGATAATTCTCGGTCCTTCAATAGTGTTGTTAACAGGAGTGCGTAATTTTTTTTAACTACTCGTTACAATAAGTTAAAAGTTATAGTCTTTTTCAATCCTACCTCGCGTAAATACCGGAAATCTGAATTCAACTTTCTGTCTGTATAATTCCTTTCACTGCTTTCAACTGATAGTACTTCACTATCCATAACCATAACACTGAATTCTTCAGCTCCTCGTTTGAAGTGCAGTCGGCTAGGCTGTGGAATCAACTACACACACACATCACATCTTCGCGGACCATAACTATCTTCAAAAACCAAAATCTAGTTTAACACTTCTCTTTTGCGCCTACCTCGTTATCATGGAATTTTGTCACTGTACCGAAAATATATTTTAATTGTCACACTAAATTGTGTGGACGGTTGGAATAACCGTTCATAATTTTTTTTTGATTTTTTTCCTTATATTTCAAGATTTTAAAGTAAGGTTCTTTTCAGATAAACCTTTACGTATGTAGCATAATAGTACGTAAAATAAGTGGTTGTTGGTGTTTGTGTTCTTAGTCCTCATCACTAGGGGTTCCTGTGCCGAGGCGGACTAGTTTTCACCTATTTATTTTCTTTTTTTAAATTTCTATGTCATTTTTCATTCTTTTTTTAATTTATCTTCATCAATCTCATTAAGCCATCCCTTTATCTTTCTATTAAAACTCGTCAATCTTTTCAATATCTTTCAAGGCTGGAGGAATTATGTTACATAGCTTAGTTGCAAAATAAATATATCTTCTTTGACCAAAAGTTGTGTTAAACATTGGTTAATTTATAATTTCCATTTTAATGCCTCGTGTTATACGTTGGAATACTTTTATTTTGTTTTGTGTTTTTAAATTGTTATAAAAAAATACTCTTAGCTATTATATTTGTTTTATGTTCGGGACGTGAAGACATTTGAAAATCTCTTTCGAGGGCGTTCTGATTGGAAATTTTATAATGGTTTTTATTATGCTCTTTTGAGATATATTTAAATGGTTGATTTTAATTGTTATGGCAGATCCCCTTGCTAAGATTCTATACTCAAGCTGAGAATGACATAAGGCAAAGTAGGCTTTTTTAAATATATTTCTTAGGTAGGTAGTATATTTCTTATCTTTTTGAAGGACTGTATGTGTTGTGAGCTTTTTAATAATTTCATTAATTATACAAAACTAACGCCCTACGCCAAACATATTTCATAAATAAATGCCGTAAAACTGCTGTGCAGTTTGGCATATGTTTAATGTAATAAATATTTTTAAGAAATAAATTAATAAATATAAAAAAAAAATTAAAAAAATCTTAGACTGTATAAGTAATAGATATAGAACAATGGTGCAAATAAAAATACACACTTTAAGAACCACCATGGTGCAACATACTTTGGAGGTAAATTGTACAATATATTGCCACAAAACAAATTTCAAGAAAGAAACTTTACAAAATACGAGCAGTTTAAGAACGAAGTCAAGTACCTACTTGAAATTGAACAGCGATGTATTGTAACATTTCTTACATGTTTAAAATGGTTTGTGTTTAATCAAAAATTCTACTTCTAATTTGGCTTGTAAATACTCTTCCCATAAATTCGAGCTATAAGTTTATATTTTGATCCTGATCTCCACACATTAAAAGTGAATGAGAATACTTATTTCATGCAAATCGCCATGGTAAAAAAAAGACACAAATTTTCTTCCCCTTCGTAAAAATTTAACGTAGATTCACCCTCCATTACACTTCATAAACTTTTTTAATCAAGAAATAAAAGTGTTATCCCTCAGATAAAAGGACTTAGACAAAGGCCAAATGAATATTAACTTTCTCCACTTTTTCCCTGCTAGAAAATCGCTTTCTGTTGTCACATTTCATTTCACGCTCCGGCTGCCGGGAAGCCTCCGTCTGCACCGAACCACCCCAAATTTGTCTATTATTTAGTAACAGGTTTGATGCGGGCGATCATCCCCGCGTGAACGGAGAGTGGATCAATAGCGAAAGGTGGGGTAGTTATTTTGGTAGTACAGCATTAGTGTTGTGATTTCAACAATAAATGCTGCTCGCTTCGAAACAAAAATAGATCCGAAATGGTTGCAGTAAAAAAACGGTAACGACATGACGATTTAGACACAAGCGTTACATATCACAAAATATTTAGGCTCGAGTAAATCACATATATTAATTGTGACTTCACTGGTAATTGAACCCAGAGCCCTTTGTGTGAGAAGCCAGTATCACGCTCACTGGGCTACAAGGGCTGCCATCCGAATCACCTTCAAGATTAAGTAAAAATTCCAGTCATACGAGTACATGGCGATAGCGTATATAACTGTATTATGTATTATTATGTATAAATATATACCGTAAGTACCCATAGAACGGCACCGCCTCATACCAAAATGTTAAGATCTGAGTAAATTTCATTTGAAGTTTACAACTTTTTTTATTTCTTTGTCTCAAAATAAATTTAAACTGAATCAAAGCACCTGTATAGTGTATAAATAATATGCACTTTTGAATATAGGTATTTAAATTGTGATAGTGTTGTTCCCGATATTTTGAAAATATTTGATATTTTCATATACGACAATAATTCGTATAACGAAATGTTATTTTTGTTATATAACCACTTATATTATTTTTTTGTCTACCAGTTTCAAGATGTAACCCGTCTCTTCGTCAGGATGGTTGTTGGTATTTAAATATTCTTCTTCTTTCTTAGCCTTTTTCCCTCCACTGCTGGATGTAGGCCTCTTCCATTTTCTTCCACTCATCTCTGTTTCTCCCCCTTCGCATCCAGGTTCTTCCTGCTTGTTGGACTATGTCATCAGACCACCTTTTGGGAGGTCTTCCGACTTCTATTTTTCGTCCAGGGCCTCCACTGTAGGATTCTGATCAGCCATTTTATCTACACGATACGCGAACTAAAGACAATTATTCAATGATTCAAATACTTATCCATAGATATGTGTAAAAATTCAAAGGAAAAGGCTGATTTGACAAACTTACTAAGAAAATAATTGCGATTTTTAAATTGGAATTTATTATTTATAAATTGGAAGAGTTATTTTGTGATATTTTTGAAATCAGGACACTCAATTATACCGGAAAATGTGTTAATATTTAATAAAACCCCCAACGCCACATTGTGCACTGCACCCCATTTTGTTAAAATATCTAACCACACAGTTAATGCTTTGAATGTTTAAAATATTAATAATAATAATTCGTTTAACTTACAAATAGTACTAGCTAGAGACATGGTAGGCTTACATTATTATAAATACTGACCAGGCAATTAATGTGGCATTTACAGGTAAAAACTGACATTTTTCAGTTCGTGGCCGTGTTTTCCTAGGAGGGTAATAAATTGGATAGATTTTTCCTCAATTATGGGTGGATCGATGAACGTTAAATTGTGTAAAGTGATCACTATGACAGGTCGAAGTCCTGTATATGTTTAAAAATACTTTCATACGTACTTCCTTATATAAAATAGCTTTGTCTCCGAGACATGTACAATTTATCCTAGTTATGATATGGAAATTGATATTTTGCTTTAATACCTTAATTAATTGTCTTCTATTGCCGAATTTTCTCTAGAAGAAAGTTCGGAAAACCAATTTTTAAGTATATATTCAAGAACACATTCATATTTGTGAAGTTGTAATTTTTCAGAACGAAGTTCTGTGAAATATTTAATAACCAAATTAATTAATCAATTAGAAAGACATACAGAAAAATCTAATTCACGAAAAAATATTAGGTTACTACTGGGATACGAACCCAGGTCACCTCCTTTCCGGGGCCGGTGCTCTGACCACTAAGCTATAGCAACCCTCTATGTTTCCGTGAATATATCGACCTTATATGTAGTTCTTATTTTTATTAATTGATTAATTTTTATTTTTGTCCATAGAGCAATCCACTTTTTTGATACGGTAGTTGAAATTACTTTGCAATGCCACCGCTAGATGGACGCCATGATTAATTGAATAATTCATTTTTATTTGGACATACATTTATACAACAGATATTATAAATATATTCAAGAACACATTCATAGTTGTGAAGTTGTAATTTTTCAGAACGAAGTTCTGTGAAATATTTAATAACCAAATTAATTAATCAATTAGAAAGACATACAGAAAAATCTAATTCAACGAAAAAATATTAGGTTACTACTACCTAATATTTTTTCGTGAATTAGATTTTTCTAATTGATTAATTAATTTGGTTATTCAATTTTTAAGCTTCACCGAACGTTATTACTGCATATTTTTTAGCTGCAACTCTAGCAATATTGAATTGTTTGAATTCCGTCACAAAATGAAAAATTTTGCTTGATGAATATGCACTTTTTGACTCTTCATTTTCAGGGCTAGGAACAACATGTTTTTTTTTCTATAGCGATTTTTATTTGTGAACCATAAAAAAATATATGGACTGCAGAGTACAAAATTGTACAGCGATGACTAAACATTTAGGCGAGAAGATTGGGACACAGCGCTGTGCCCACCCTTCAATATGTTTAAGACACATATACAATGCAGTTTAAGTATTTATTCTTGCATAATTTAATTTTCTATAGTAAAAAGAGCGTATTTATTTAAATAGACGTTGTTATTTTCAATTGCTTAAAATTTCGTTCCAAACGTCTTCAAGTAAAAATGTATTTTTGTTGTTACAAAAATATAAATATAAGCGCGATTTATTTACATTATACCTTTAAAGAGGATTGTGGAATGGAGAAGTTATTGGGAATTGGATTTTGTACAGGTTTATGGAGAGGTCAATGACCAATGAAAGGAAGCACCTCTCACATTGTTTTATTCCAGGTCCAGGTAGATGGACTGGTTCCTCCCTTATCAGAAGGGCGCTACGTCTCACAATGTTCTTCTTGTTCACTCTGTTACTTGTTTGAAAGACTTGTACGGTCACGTACACATAATGATCTCCACAGGTCAAAACACTCAAGCCTTTAATGCTAATATCTCAAAATCAAGCAATATTATGTCAACGTCATAGACACAAGATTTTAGTAGAGCTTGCACTATGTGTTTAGTTAGATCTGGTCTTGTTCACAAAAATGAAACAGACCTTTTTATATTTTTTTCTAAATTTAGAAAATCAATATATTTTTTTAAACAGGTAAAACGTATTGAAATCAGTCGTGAAGAAAAAAAAATTGGTATGTGGCAGGTATGTACGGTTTGCACCCTCCCAGAACGAGGAATATTTTTATGTCCATTCCGTAGAGTAGTTTTACGTATGCATATTCCACTAGAATCAAACTACAGTTTGAGGGTGGTAGATTAGAGTCTGTGGGGGGTGCATAATAATGGACCGGATGCCGCTGGGGGATGAATTATTCGCTCTCTCGATTCATGCACAGGCGACACGTTGTACTGGCAATTACAAGTTGTACTGGCAATTAGTTAGAAAATCGCTGTTCATATAATTTATTACAAAATATTTCACAGTCAAAGTCATCAGTTTGGTCTGCATCGCGTTATTTTTTATACCAGTTGTTCGCTGTTTTTGGTATGTGTGATATTTTTAACAGGTTTATTATAGTAATATGATTATAACACAGAAGAAAATTAAACCACAAAAAATACAAAATACAATTTTTGTACCTCATCTAATTTAACTTGTATTTTTTTATTTATTTTTAACCGATATGAAATTATTTATTAAATAACTGTTAGTTATATACTTACGATATATTTTGAGATTTGTTCTTTTCAAATTTTTACTTTATTATTTGGCCAGTGGTTAAAAGTGTTATTAGTAAGCACGTTTTTTATTGTTTATTATCATCATTATCTACATCCTCTTGTCCTAGTAGGGTCGGGAGCCCATATACAGGAACAAGACGCCTCCATATTCACCTTCTTGTGCTGCTTCCGTGTGGGTTTGTGGGAATGACAAATTTTGACGTAGAAAAATACAACTCAACTCAGTGCAAATTAAACACATACACAATACTTAAAATTTAATAGATATGGTAGTCTGTCATGGGAGGAATTCATAAACGTGTAAAGTATCACTTAAGCCAACCTACGATAGTTCGTAAGTCCTATGAACACCCAAAAAGACTTCTATATTTACTTTCCCTTACAAAAAATGGCTTCTCTATATATATAATCGGTAAGAGCATAAATGGCGTCTTTATGAGACATCTATAATATACAGGGTGTACCAGAGCTAGCAGCAGAAACTTGGCAGGTAGATTTCTGACTATGTTATGAGTCTTAAATGTTCAAGCAACCATGGCCTAATATTAATAGTTATGGAGATATGCAATATCAAAATTTTGCATTTTTTTCAATATTTCTTACTCATTTTTTGCAAATAGTTGAACTATCATTACAGTATCTTATGTCGATTATGAAAAATTTATTTGCTTTAATACAATTGAAAAAAGTAATTTTTTTCAAGGTTTTTATCATTTTAGTTAAGTTGTATTGAAGCAAATGAATTTTTCATAATCGATATAAGTTAGTGTACTTTTTGCAAAAATAAGTCAGAAATATTGAAAAAAATGCAAACTTTGATATTGCATGTATCCATAACTATTGATATAAAGTCATGGTTGCTTGAACATTTTAGTCTCAACATAGTCAGGAATCTACCGGCCAAGTTTCTGCTGCTAGCTCTGGTACAGCCTATATATCTTGACGATTTTGTATTACAATTTAGTGTAATATCTTGTTTTCAACAATTGACTCAACGTAGGTAGGTAGATAAAAACATTTTAAAATTTGCGGTATGTGTTTATATATGTAAGTATATCTGTGATATGATCAGTTTAATTTACATTGAATATGACTAACAATTCTGTAATTAATATTCTCACACAAAGCCCTTTGAATAAATACGGATAAAATTGTATTACCCCTCTATATATTTTAAACAAGCCATTTCAGCCTTGAAATTTCCAAATTTTGCTTATTTTTACCGTGTATTTCGCGAATAACCTGTATTTGAAGTCCTCTGAAGTGTTGTATGAAACTAATCAACTCGCCAGCCTTTTCACTGCGTGGGTTTAAAGTAAAATTTTATGTTTATTTTGTAATAAAACGGAATGAAAAATTGTTTCCTTTGAGTGTTTTCAGATACCTAAATTACAGATATTAAATCATTCGGGATATGTTTACGGTTCATTTGACTGCAATAGTTAGGAGGTATTGTAATTTATGTGTCTGGTATGAAAGGAAGATAGTTAAAATGATTAATAAGTACAGTTAAACCGCAGACAAATACAAAATTGGAAAACTAAAAAAAATATTTTTGCAATATCTTTCACTACCACCATCGTCATCTGCCTTGTAATGGATGAAAGAAGAAAAATAAAGAAAAGAAAATAAAGTATGGATGAAAGAAAATTTAAAAGAAGAAGGAAGAAAAAAGAAGAAAACTAAGTGTCTCCTACTTTTCTCTGTCTTTGAATTTTCATTTTCTTGGTGTTTTTATATTCTTCTTCTTCAGCTTTCATCTTCACTGCTGGCCTATAGGCCTCTTCCGTATCCTTCCACCTTTCCCTGTTGTTTGTTATTTGTAGCCATTTCTTCTCCCCCAGAGGCTGTATCGTCAGCCCATCTCCGATCTGAGCCCATCTGAGGTCTTCCAACATCTCTTATTTTCCCAAAGTCTCCACTTCAGAACTCTGGGAGTCCATCTTGTAGTATCTTGCCATGCATCATGCCCTGCCCATTGTCATTTTAGCTTCGCTACTCGATCCATGATATCCATTACTCTAGTTCTGCGCCTAATTTCATCATTTCTTTTTCTATCTCTTAGGCTTACACCAAGCATGGACCTCTCCATGGATTTTTTTTACACATTTCTTTGTAAGGGCCATCGTCCCTGGCAGTATGCATGATTCAAAGACTTTTTTCTTTAATTGGGATCTCTATGTTGTTTTCATATTATATATACTTATTACAACAAAAATTATAAGTAGTAACAGCATCCAATAAGAAATTAATAAAAGAAACCTAATTTTGTTTTATGGAAATCACTGTCGTTAAGATTTTTGATTGATGATTTTTTGATTTTTCTCGTTTGACGCTTAGTGAAAAGAAATGTATAATTGAAATTAAATGGAATGCAAGAGAAAGTACCGCTAACTTAGAGCATGCTTTATCTCGAATTCTTAAGGTATTTTATTTTATTTTTTTATATTATTTTATTCGGTCATCCAACATGGAGATATAATTGACAGAGGTAGTCATTCATTTATGAGTTACAAGTTACAAAATAAGTGGAGCCATCTCTGTACATATATCGTCTCTATTTGAGGCATTCAAAAATACATTTAAATTCAATTTTTTTTAAACAATTTCATATATAAAATTGACTTTAATATCATCGTACGGGATATATCAAACACAATAATTTCGTTATCTGTCCGTCTGCACATCCATCCATCTGTCTGTCCATCCGTCCGTAACTTCGTGTAAGTCCGTAATATCGTTCGAATTCACGGCTAAAAAAATGGGGCTTAAGCCCCGGGCCAGCGTCCCGAATCGGGCACGTAACGCATTTCCTCTCCGTGAACCACCAAAAATATACTATTAGGGCTTAACAAATTATTTTTAAATGTTTAAAATGGCGGGGCTATGTGCTGTCCCGCAAAGGTCAAAATCATTTCGGAAGAGTTTGATTTAAATAAAAAGTTAATTATTTTCTTGTTTAATGTTGTAATGTCTATTATGTAGCGTATCTACATAATTTTATTTGTGTAAATGAGATCAGTTTGAAAATAATTTTTGTATTTTCTTAAAATAATCTTATTTAAAAATTCACAATAAGCAAAGGGCGCATTTATTAAAAAAAAATCTTATAAATAATATATAGAAAGATAAGAATTTTTTATCTTATTTTATATAACAAAATTACTAATATGGAAGGAAAATTCTAACGATAATAGTTTGTGAGATATTTTCTCCACCAGTCTGGAAAAGAGAGTTTCAAGAAAAACGCAAAAAACAATGATTTTCGTTTAAAAAATTCGCCCTCAATGCTGGCTTCGAATCGATATTACTGAGTCAATTTTTCTCATTTTTAAATCAATGATGATAATTATTTTATGAACTTATCTTCTTCTAGTGTCGTGTCCGGTCTCCCCAAAGTTGACTATCACTTGAAAGTAGATCTCTCTATCTCTAGCGGCTCCAAACAGATCTTCCACCATCCTTATTCCTGTTTACCCTGTACCCTGCCAATACCCTATTTACCCCCGATCTTTCTCATAATGATGAAATGCAAAAGGTCGAGTTCAATACACATGATAAAGTAAAAATGATTTTTGAAAATATCGAATAAATGTTGCGTTTCTAGCCGTACCGTCACAAATCAGAGTGCGACCACTCTTTCTCTGACAACCGTAGCCATCGCACGCACTATTCACTGTAAGTACTCAATGGACATTAGTTAACTTGTGTCAATAAATTCTTCTTCTTCGGGTCCCCCCGACGTCGGCGATCTGGCAGAAAGTTTCCCTGTCCAGGGCAGTGCGGAACAGCTCTTCCACGCTTCTTATCCCGGTCCACTCTCGGATGTTTCCAAGCCAGGAATGCCGCCTCCTTCCGACCCCTCTGCGACCCTCAATCTTCCCCTTCATGACGAGCTGAAGGATGGAGTATTTTTCGCCTCTCATTATATGACCAAAATATGAAATTTTACGGAGCTTTACTATGTTAAGTAACTGTCTGTTTGTATTTGCTCTACGTAAAACTTCAACATTACTAGTCATGTCAGTCCAAGATATCCTTATCATTTTACGATGTATCCACATTTCGAACTCCTCTAGGCGATTTAGAGTAGTCACCTTCAGCGTCCATGCTTCAACACCGTAAAGTAGAACTGACCATACATAGCATTTGATCAATCTCTGTCAATAAATTGCTACTGTCAATCTTGAGTATAAATTGCACCCTGCATTCATCTACCTATCATGCCCCTGCTAACACATCTCACGCATTACACGCGCATTCATACAATACATGCCACATTGTGACACGAAGGATATGCCTCTGGACGGGAGGGCATATTCTTCCTCTCAGTAATAAGCCGCCAAACTCTTAATGCATCTAGAAACCAGGAGTAACTTTCTAGAAGGATTATGCTGGTATTAAAATTATCACGTTTAATATTCAAATTAAAGCGAGGCGGAGCGGTAGCACGTAAGTTAGTTCGTTACGTCGAGAGAGATGAATTTTCGCTACTTATCAATTTTGCAGCGTATAAAAAGCGAATGTGCTTCCGTCCGCGTACCTATGCCATATATTAAAAAGGCAATGCAAATAAACATTTTTCCGCTCCTATTTACATGCATATGTCTACACGGGTAACGGCCACAAAACCCATTTGTGACTGCCTGAAAAGTAATTGGATTCTGGAACCGTTAAAAAAATACGCCTAAATAAAAGTTATGTTATTAAGAAGTTTATTAAATCAGATCCCAAGCAGATGGAAGGCTGACGTAATCTCTAAAACTTTTGAGTGGGCGATTTTAGGGATTTAGTTAGAAATTATAAGAGACATAAATATGCTTATAAACTTATATAATGCCATACTCTGAATTTTAGACTTAGCTATCTTCAGTTGAAATAAATTATAGATGTCTCATTGAGACGAAGCTGTTTATATGGGAAACGTGTGTGAAAGTCTTATACGTTGGCCCAGGGCTTGTTTGAGTTGGGTTAAGTGATCATTTTACAAAATGAAAAGTTCACCAATTCCTCCGTAAGAACACCCCTACATTATAAATATTTTGAATGTTATATATATATATTCTAAAACCAGTTTTTTTCATATATTCGAAAAGACTATGCTAGAAACATCCATAGTCCTTTCAATGTCAGAGTATACATAGATTTTCGCAGCCATGTGTCATAAAACCCGGGCCATTATATAAAAAAATCCATAAACGTTTTCCATTTTAGTAGCTTTGTCTCTGTGAGACTTCAATAATTTATTTTGGCAGGCATTTATTTCGTATTTTGTGGACACGATAATTCCCGCAGTTCAAGATTCTCATAAAATTTTCCTATAAAATTAACCCAGTTGATATTTCAGTTAAACTCGTTAAGCAGCCTGATCCGTCAAATTTTCAAGTAAAATAAAGTAAAAAGTTAGTTAAGGTCACAAAGCTAAAAGTGTATGATCGAAAACACGGCATAAGAAGAAATTGTATTGAAAGCGGGTGCATGGTACTTGAGACCACTCAAGCGCTTCGTCGAGAAATTCATCCTTTTTGCTACATTCAACTGCATATCATTATAGTATAATATGATTAGAAACAGTACGGTTTACGTGTATACGTATACCTACTGCATACCACTAGTATGCGTGGTGTTTCTTCCTGAGCGTTTAGGGCCCGGTTGTATCAAGTTGGATAAAAGTAAAAGTTCGTTTAAAGCATACATTTTTGCGGTCTCCACCTATCAAACAACCCGTTTCCGTAAAAATCTATGATTGAAACGAACTTTTACTTTAATCCAAATTGATACATTCGGGCCTAAGGGACCCGTATACCCAATAATACTGCGGCGTTAGTTCACACGTTTTATTCCAGTAATAATACAGCAATATACAATATAAGTTTATCCCGCGACAGTCTGTCTTCCCGAGCAAGCTTAGCTTAGGCAGTCCCGCGCCCTTTGCTTTCCTTTCCTTATACACACACACACACACACAAACAAACATACACACAGGTACGAGTTACACGACAGTAAATACAGGGGCCTGCAGTGAGAACAAGGAGCATGAATTTTTAACTAAGCATATATTTTCAAAAAAAAAAACGAAATAAGAGACAAACCTCGTAATATTCCTATCGCAATAATTAACACACTATTCATATTTTAATATTTTATATTATTCTGCCGTATGTTGCAGATAAATATTTTATTTCCTAAAGAATAAATATTTACTTATTTGCAGCCGACACCCATAAAATAGTAATAACGACTTATATCAAAACAATTGAACATTATTTTTATATTTTCCCTGCCGGCAGTTAAAGGTGCTATTCTAAACCCTGGTGATTGGGCGGAACACGAAATTGTTCGCGTCTATAACGAATATTTACTTTAATCCAACATGATAAAACCGGGCCTTCCACGCTCAGGAAGAAACACCACACATACCAGTGGTGTGCAGTAGGTATACACCAGAAGCGTGCAGTGGGAACAAGAAGCATGACTTTTTCCTAAACATATATTTTAAACGAAATAAGAGACATATCTCGTAATATTCCTATCACAATAATTAACATATTATTCATATTTTATATAATTTTTAATTATCATATTCAGATAAATATATGATTTTGATTTTTTTTTTGTTCTCAGTACAAGCCCCTGAGTGTATATGTATAAGAATTTACATATTCTGTGGGGGCGGTAAAATTCTCCTAATAATAGTGGTTCGCGTTGGAAATACCACGATATTTTTTCACACAAATTTCCGCGCGTAAGCAAATTTGGTTCGAGTTAATTATTTTTTAACGAGAAGCCACGCTAGCCCGTGCAAAAAAGCGTTTGTTCAAATACGCGAAATCGGTTTAAGCCGCACGAAATTCCTCTTTGAGGTTTCGACATACTTTTAGGTTAGGTTAGGTGCGGTCCCCGCAAAACTGACTCACTTGAAATTAATGTACTATTTTTCTTTACGAGTTGTGTGCATTTTCAATACCGAATTTTAATAAATAGAATTCTTTTATAAATAAGCTAGCTGTAACCCTTCAAAAATGACGGTACGTTTACATGCCTTTTCCTAAAGAATAAGTATTTTCTTTTAACTCGTAGCGTCTGCTTGCTTGCTTGCTTGTTTGATGAAAAAAATTTGGATCGACTTTTAACCCCTTTTCCGTGATCCAATCGAACTGAAACTTTGCAAGCAGACTCGTGGCGACGAAAAAAATGATCTTACAAATTTTTGTTTAAAAAGTTTAATAAATGTAATATAATTTTGGATTTTTCGAAATTTTAATGGTTTTTTCAAATTGAAATCAAAACAAATGAGTAATTAACCCGTGTATACACACTAAACCTGATTCAATGAGAAAGGGAGTATAATTAAACTTGGTTTTTAAGTGTTAGTTTTTTTATAACCGACACCCGTAAAAAAACTAGGTAACAACGACTTTTATCAAAACTTTTGAACATTTTTTAAATATATCTCCTGTCGGCAGTTAAAGGTACTATTCTAAACCCTGGCGATTGGGCGGAACATGAAATTATTCGCGTCTTTGCTAAGTTTTATATGTATGTACTGTATTTTTGACGCCCCATCTCCGGCCGCTTTATTTGGATTTTTAGCCGTAAATTCAAATTATATTACGGACGTTACACGAAGTTAGGGTACAGACAGACAGACAGACAGTCGGAAAGACGGACGGACAGACAACGAAATTATTATGTTTGATAAAGATAAATCTTTACATAATGTTTGAGTTGATCCATTAAATCATCCCGGCGTACAAAAACCTAATTGTAATGACTGTTCAGAATTTTATATAGGTAAAACGGCAAGTTGTTTTAATATTAAAATTAAAGAAAACCTAAGATATCTTAATAATAGTTTCTCAGAATTCGCTAACACTCTATTGGAGACAAGCCACACTTTTAAAAAAGAAAACAGCATTCAAATTTTACATACAAATTGTTAAGGTCGTAGTATAACAGTAACAATTATGAAATTTTAGAAATAAAAAAGTCTAATTAACAACCAATTAAATTTAGCGAATATTTCATTATTATATATTTTTTCTATTTTATTGTCTCAATGTCAAACTCCACCCCTCACCCCCACCACAAATGAGGCACCGCCCCCACCTAACACTTGAATCTTACTTGACTACAAATTTAATTTATGGACGTTATTGTGCGTCCGTCCTGACGAAGATACAGTACAGTATCGAAATATCCAGTGTGGTCAATACAAAGTGTGCTCGGACACGGGTTATGAAGTGGTGACCATTCTTTTGATGCAAGCTTAATAAGAGTTTATGATCAAATTTTAATTGCTGTCATGAAATGATTTCGTTTCTATATTCATTTTATACATATATAAGATGTTAATTAAATGTTTTTGGAGAAAAAGTGTAGGTTTTAACCGAACCTGAGAAGCCTTTAATGTTTTAGTCTTGCTATTTTTGGCATTTTCATTGATTATAATTGAATTTTTAAATAAGGATTAGATTTCAACGACATAATTTAAACTTAATATAGAGCGTATTAATGATGGATTTGGTGCTAAAATTGTATAGATTATTCACGATGTTCATTAAATCAGGTGAAAAATATAAATTTAGTCACTTCTACGTGAGTTAATATTATTTTTTTTATTATGAATAAAACACTCAAACATTCTTTTTTTTCACTTTTTTATTTTTGAGTATAACACAACTCGTTTTGGAAACCTCTGAAAGTGGAGGGGGTGTAATTCAACAATACAAAAATACACAACTTGCATAAACAGACACCGGAAAATAATTTAGAAAAACTTGAAATTCAAAAAAATCTAAACACAACAAATAACATCATCAATAATCAAATACAACCCTTCACATCACCCCTTCTCACAATGTTCCTGCTTTTCCATCATCTAGATATCCCTTTCACTTCTGCTGGAGCCACAACCCATACATCAGGCATCCACTCCCGCACACCTCAGTCTCAACTCCTGAAGAAGGAAACGGAGGTTTCCGAAACATGTTGTGTTATACTCAAAAATAAAATAGTGGAAAAAACAAAGTTTTAGTCATGATATATTATAGATATTTCATAACACGAAATTATATTTTTTATGGGAAAGTGGATATGGAAGTCATTGGGTGTTTCTAGGGCTTACAACCTATCGTACGGCTGGGTATATATATTTTATACATATATAATGTAACGTTCACTATTTCACCCGTGACAGAATACCATATCTATCAAATTTTTGGAAATTGTATATATTTAAGCTTTACAACCCGTTTCACGTGTGTGTTGCAATTATCATTATCGCAACCAGCATCCAAAGATTTTTCATTCTCCTTAATTAAACACAGATGTCGCTAATGATATATCTTTTTTGATTGGATTTTTTTAAAGCAATATCCTTTATATGTATAATGAGATTCTTCCGAATTATTAGCGTTACACAAGAATACGCCTGAAATAACATTTAATTCTTTTTAACTCCTTTTAAGACCAGGTTTTGACCTTCAGAATATTTTGCGTTTGTCCGAAATTTTCAGAACACAGTACTGGATTTTGTCCCAAGGACATCATTAATCAAAGTATATTAAAGATGTCCCATAGAGACGAAATTATATATTTTATGTGAATACATAAAAATATAATTTCATCTCTATGAGACGTCTATAATATATCTTGATTAATGATGTCCCTGGGACAAAATCCAGTATTGTGTTCTGAAAAATTTGGACATACTCAAAATATTCTGAAAGTAACATTGCTAAGCAAACTGATACCCGATCATGTTTTTCACCCAGTTTAACGATGTCGGGCATTGCGTGAATTTTCATTTCAGAAAATAGCCTATAAAGTTGTTAAATTTTAGTGTTGTAGTGAAAACGCAACCACCATGCCCCACAGCGTTCGTCGGGTTTTCAAATGTTTGAAAAGTTTTAATTCCATTTGAAAGGGAAAGTCGAGCACAAAACACACGTCGGAACAAACTGAAAACGTATTTATATTCAAAAACAAGTCCTCGCGTCACAATATTTCAACTAAAGTCAACCGTAACTGAAGCTTTCTGTAAAGGATTGTATTTATTTATGTTTATGTATGTAGGTAGAAACAACAGAACGAACAGAAAATTCAAATTTTTAAATAACAATCTAAGTTTGGTTAACAATATTCTTATTGTTTACCTTAATGGGCGTAGCAATCTTTTTACTTATTAAAAAGTGTATCGTGCAATGAAAAATATAGATAAATAAGGTATAAAATAATCAATAAATTAATTACATCAAAAATAGATTGTGTATTAAAAATGTATGTATGATACAAACAAACTAGGAGTGGTTGCAGAGCTATTAATAGCAAAGCTGATTGACTTAATTATTAAGGACAAATAGAACTATACAAGCAGAAATAAAAAAGAAAGTCTGGAGGCGCGCAGTGGAGGTCCACCCGATCCAATGGCATTCGATCTCGACTACCCTTGATGTCATCCATTTTCCTATAAACTTGCTTTCTTCAACTCTTTTCTAAATCGAGCAAATAATGTCCCTTTAAACCGTGAAAATTAATATAATGAAATTATGCAACAAATAGCCGTAAATAATGAAAATAAATTAACCTCAATCGATTGACCGTTTGTTTTAAAACTTATTATTTTTTCAGAATATTAGTTAAATTAATATAAACCACTACCACATTTTAGGTCTACCGGTTTCGATACGTACCCATCAGGACCAACACTACACTACTTCCTTTACAACACTATACGCCACAACCATAGTATTGTTAAACTTTCACCAATATTTATCACTATATTAATCTTTTCAGAGACAAGCATGCACTAACTTGCCTACAGAACAATTAATGAATCTATGAGGGAGAGAGAGTGAGAGGGGTGAGGTCCAAAGTGGGTGTTATCAAATCTTTTGCGAACGTTAAATTGAACAAAGGGCTGTATGGAAAATAACCCTTTGATCAATTTAACGTTCACAAAAGATTTGGTATGGAATGCTTCAAATTTTGTTATAAAACCGCTCGTTACGGCTATGGAATCACATATCTGTAGCTATTCTTTCCATGCATCCAATGAAATTCTTGAATTAAGGATCCAGACCTTGACAGCGCCGCTGGCACCAGAGAGTTGGTGCTATGCTCCAGCCTCAGCTTAAGGCCAGCAACACGATGTCTCAGGAGCGGGACGAATCCATGAACTCGGCCTTCGGCAAACGTGCAAGTGCTGCAATAACGTGCCAGCCCGAACAATATTTAGTATGAATTATTATACTGAACGCAAAGACGGTCACTCGCTTGTTAATGCAATACTAGAGTGCCACCACTATAACTTGGCGTGCGAGGGAGGGCGCCCCTGTCGCGAAACAGAAGTTGCCAGGTTGTAAATTTATCACGCAATACATAATGTAGTGAATGTCCGGTGGCCAGTGTCAGAGCCTTCAATATAAATTTGGTCGGGTAACAGCGCGCTCCGCGGCGGCCGCTCTATCTGTCAAACTGTCAGACGGTAATATCGGTCCATTATTTGCTTTTTTAGCTTCGCAAAACTTTAATACTTCATTGGCAATTGTTTTTGCACCACCCCGGACTGTTTTGGTTGTTTTGGACATAATAATTCAGTGTATATTGGTAATCAAGATGTCACAGCTCCCGAGCAAATACAAAATTGTACTGAATTACAGGGCGAGGGGTTACCGCCGGGTGCGGGCGGGGCGGGTTTTAGTTCCAATCCTGCCGCACACCAAGTTATGTTGGGCAGGCAATGGTTCAGATAAAACGGCTCATTCATAAAAAATACGATCTAATTAATCTCTCTCCCGCAAAGTAAAACATTTGCAGATAGGGAACTTTACGTAGGGCATGTCGAATTATTTGAACTCCTTAATATAAGAAGTGGTTGCCACATTTCCCAGTTTACCCTAATAAAAAGGAGAATTCTGCTTATTCGTATTACTCAAAATGTTAACTTTTCCCTGGATCCATTAACATCTTGCTTACACATCGGAAAAGTTTTTACCTGGATAGTCTTTTAATTAGGGGTTATTTTCCCTCAAACTAATTCAGAATGATTGCTCACAATTTACTATGATTTTGTTTCAGGTCTTCCAAACGACATCAGCATATATTGGCACCAGTATCCTTATAGTCTGGGCATTGGTTTCTGCAAGCTGAGAGCATTGTTATCTGAGGCGTAAGTAAAAAAAAAGTTTATTACCTTTTAACATTGAATATAATGTTTGTTCAGCGTTTGTTTACCCTAGTAAATTTTTCCACGAAATTAGATACGCCGGATATATCAAAATTTTCCACGAAATTAGATACAGCAAATTCTGTTATTAAATTCGATACATCATGTACCTCGGAAAAATTAATTAAGATGATGTAAACCCCAATAAAAAGCGACATGAAAAATTAAAGTAGTTTTATTACCTTTTAATATTAAATTTGTTGATGTTTGTTAAGCGTCCGTTTACCGTAGTTAAATTTATCATGATATTAGATACGTCAAATACCCCAGTAACATTTATTGTTAAATAAGATATGTCGGATACCCCAGCAAAAAGTGACATGAAATTAAATACAGCCTACAAAAAAGTAAAATTTACCGAGAAACTATATTATAAGGATTATAGAAACTATATTATAAGGATTATAATATAGTTTCAGTAATACAGTAAAATTTCTCACGAAATTAGAAAAAGGGCGTCAATTTTTTTTATCAATATATATTCAATAACTGTAACACTGTATTTTCTTTCCAAAATCTTTTCGAAGTCAAAAAGATTTCGGAGGCCATAGATAGCTTTCAAATACGAATGTGTGCCATGTGAGTTTCGTGCCACATTAACGGGTGCGTTCAGCGATATCAGGGATAGATTTTACCACTCATTACGTAATCACAACAGTGGGTATTCACGTGGCGAGAAAGCGACAGTAAGTAACACGACAGTTGCAAGTAGCTTGTTGGTCTTGCGGTTAGGCCTCGCGAACCAAAGGTCACGGGTTCGAACCTTAATCCAGACCAGCAAGTTAGTCCTATTTTCATGGCAAAAGCGTTTAGCTTAGTTTAAAAACAGTAAGAATATATCAATATCATTATTATCACTCAGCATAAAAATCATTTTAAAAAAAGTAACTATATACTTGGAAAAAAAAACTTTTATCCATATTTATCCAAATGCTATCTTGACATTACATTGGCTGATACATTAGGGAAGCACACATACTAGTGTCACATATTTACTGAGTTCTTTGACAATCAAATTGTTTTTACAAAAATTACACACAGCCCGAATAATGAAAAGCTGTCTGACTGCCATTATTTTTTATTCGCTGATTGAAAGTTGCGATGGATATAAAAAAAATAATTTTTAAGATAACTTTTTGCGCAGTATTTAAAGGCTCCAGGTCTTGTAATAATTTCCCAAGCAAGTGATATTATGAGTAATGATTATTCGCTTACTTAGTGCACTTAGTTCTCAAGCGCTACTGGTCAAGACGTTTTGAGCCCATTAGATTTAATGTTCCTGGACACGGGCAATCTCCCCAGGTACAGAATTAATTTACCACCACTAATACCCCCGAGAACACGGATCAGGTAACACAATGTCTTAATCTTGACATTAACGTTATCCAACCTAGATCAAGATCACACTTACAGATAGTATCCGTCGTTATGTACCTAAACCCTAAATACTAGTGATGGGTCCGCTCTGTACTCACTACTACAATGTAGTACTACACTACATTGAAGTGCACACTTCGCACATTTTGATGTGTAGTGCACACTACAAACTACAAACACCAAAGTTATTGAAAGTATAAATTTCAAATAGTATACTTCATTTCAAAGTGAACACTACAAAGTAAATACACTTCATTAACTTTTCGAAAGTACGTGAAATTTTTGGGAAGTTGATGTAGATATATGAAGAAATCTCTGGAAACTGTAACAACACCCCCCCCCCATGGTTTGAAAATTTTTTGGAATCGAACGAAGAAATCTGGCTGGCGACCTTTTTTTTTTTTTTTTTAGGTCGCCAAATTTTTATTTGGGAAAAAAATACTTCACTTCATTTGAAAATTTACTTTATTACTTCATTTCATTACTTCACTTCATTATTATTACAATTACTTAATTTCATTACTTCACTTCATTAATACTACAATTACTTCATTTCATTACTTCACTTCATTAATACTACAATTACTTCATTACTTCACTTCATTTCGTAGTACTACAATTGCTTCACTTCAAGTAGTTTTTACTACAATTGTAGTGTACACTTTATAGTCTTCAAACTGGTGAACGTGTGTGTGTTGTAGTCTTCATTTTGAAATGAAGTTTTTCCCTTCGCTACTAAATACCCACATCAATACAAGTCATTATGAAAAAATAAATCTGAAATAACGGGGCGTTTTCCTCGTCCGGGCTTTTTATAACCCTTTGTATGTAGGCCCTTATCCATTCTACTGATTTTAAATGGTTGACATAATAAAATAGGTAATCGCAGTTTGAAGATTCTTTCAATGGATAGCTTTTTTCTGTATTTCTATTGAAACGTTCTGCATTCGTGGAATGAAGGTGTTCGCATTTTCGCCGTACGCCGTATGAGGCAATTGCGCTAAGACGCTGCCATATTTTTTATTAAACTACTTGTTCTACCTGATTTAGCAATATTGCCATAATAAAAAATACTGGTAAACCCACATACATGAATAAATGGCGCAATTGTTTTTTAAACTGGGCCTTACTTACAATATGCCAAAGAAAGAAAAGTATCATATTCTAGGTAAGCAAGGAAAAGCACATGACAAACAATAACTTTTACACAAATATACAACAAGTTTAGATATTAATTGAACCTTTTTGAGTCAGCGCAAACCATATCTTTATATTTTTCCAATCGATTTAACTAGTTAGATTTATCAAAAGCTATGTTATTTGTTCTTAAATTGCAACATGAACTCCATAAGCCCTCCTGTTGGATGAGTTTAAAAGGTTCATAATACGTCATGAGACTTCACCGTACTTGCACCAAATTTGCGCAAAAAAAAACAGAATATATAGTATAGTGCATGATGGTTACGACGCATGACGTAAAATTACCGACATTTGTATAACAGGTCGGAAACTTTTTAAATGACCATGACGTTCCGTCAAAAAAAATATGATAGATGTTGCCAATCACCAAGCCCTACAGAGTTTCCGTGATTCACTGATACAATTTTCCTATCACAAGGGAATATGGTTTGAACATTGAAACGTTTCCCTTAAGGTGCTCCTTAAATTGAATAATATTCTCTACACCTTATTTCAATGTAGAATAAAAGCTACAGACAGTTTCTGTCAAAATGTCAGTAGAAATTGATGTACCATTTACTAAGCACGTGCATGTTGCTGAACGATAAAATATGAAATATTCACATTTTCTATCAATTTTCAAAGAAATTCGATATATTGTCACGAGATCGTGGTAGTGGGAGACTATGAATAATGGACTGAATAAGACTGGAAATGGAATACTAAAAATAATTAAAACTTTTATTTATTACATAAAGTCAGTCGGAGCACCGTTCTTTAATTCACACTAATTATCACTTGAAGATTCCATGAAAGCACTCCTTTAATTAGATGCACTTTTGTGTGTCGCAAGATCGTTCCGTTCAAGTTCACGGTAGATCGTACGTAAATAAACACAATATGCCTGTCTCTAGTAAAACCCTTTTTATGATCATTTCCTGTGTTCATGTCATTTCGTGATGCTTCTACAATCCAGTGGACAATCCCAGACTCTTCTAGCAATTTTCAATTTAGTGTAAAAGGTGTAAAGTGCTGTAAAATCCTCGATTGTGTGCAATTCTTTCTGATTTTACCGTCTAGTAAAAAAATATATGATATACCATAAACTGATTACAAATGTCTCCGTTGCGCTGGAAGCTATGAATGCGCGTTAGCGAGACATACAGTATTTTCTTGTTGTTCAACATTACAGCACGCATGGTTCCTAATCATATACATCTGTATATGGTATCTGACCGTCGTACCTAAACGCAAAATATAAATCCCAAAAATCCTTCAACTGTATTTTTCAGAATAACGAAATATTCAAAAAGATATTTGTAACACAAAATTCGAAATCATGATCTAACATTAATTCCTTATCTACAAATTGGCACTGATTCTGGTGCCAATATGTTCGCCTTGTGTAAAAAAAATTACTACAAGCATTTAAATTTTGAAATGATTGTGAAAAGATCAACTTCAAAGTATAAATGTCTTGGTCGCGCTTTATTGCATATACTTTTTTTTACTTTTTACTTTTTACTTTTTACCTTTTACCTTTTACTTTTTACCTTTTACTTTTTACTTTTTACTTTTTACTTTTTACTTTTTACTTTTTACTTTTTACTTTTTACTTTTTACTTTTTACTTTTTACTTTTTACTTTTTACTTTTTACCTTTTACCTTTTACTTTTTACCTTTTACTTTTTACTTTTTACTTTTTACTTTTTACTTTTTACTTTTTACTTTTTACTTTTTACTTTTTACTTTTTACTTTTTACTTTTTACTTTTTACTTTTTACTTTTTACTTATTACTTTTTACTTTTTACTTTTTACTTTTTACTTTTTACTTTTTACTTTTTACTTTTTACTTTTTACTTTTTACTTTTTACTTTTTACTTTTTACTTTTTACCTTTTTTTTTTACTTTTTACTTTTTACTTTTTACTTTTTACTTTTTACTTTTTACTTTTTACTTTTTACTTTTTACTTTTTACTTTTTACTTTTTACTTTTTACTTTTTACCTTTTACCTTTTACTTTTTACCTTTTACTTTTTACTTTTTACTTTTTACTTTTTACTTTTTACTTTTTACTTTTTACTTTTTACTTTTTACTTTTTACTTTTTACTTTTTACTTTTTACTTTTTACTTTTTACTTTTTACTTTTTACTTTTAACTTTTTACTTTTTACTTTTTACTTTTTACTTTTTACTTTTTACTTTTTACTTTTTACTTTTTACTTTTTACTTTTTACTTTTTAATTTTTACTTTTTACTTTTTACTTTTTACTTTTTACTTTTTACTTTTTACTTTTTACTTTTTACTTTTTACTTTTTACTTTTTACTTTTTACTTTTTACTTTTTACTTTTTTACTTTTTACTTTTTACTTTTTACTTTTTACCTTTTACCTTTTACTTTTTACCTTTTACTTTTTACTTTTTACTTTTTACTTTTTACTTTTTACTTTTTACTTTTTACTTTTTACTTTTTACTTTTTACTTTTTACTTTTTACTTTTTACTTTTTACTTTTTACTTTTTACTTTTTACTTTTAACTTTTTACTTTTTACTTTTTACTTTTTACTTTTTACTTTTTACTTTTTACTTTTTACTTTTTACTTTTTACTTTTTACTTCTTACTTTTTAACCGATTTGAAACAAAATTTTAAATAACGCGTCTTGTTTACAAAGGAAGGTATTTCATCATGCAAGAATATAAACTTAAACCTTATAAGTAAATCTTTGAAATAAGTGTTAGGGACGTTCTTCCACTGTGACCAGTTTCCCTTTCCTAAAAAAAATTTTTGTTCTTCTTTGTAAATATTTTTTAATCTGAGGGTCTATAAAACAAACAGGCTTTATTTTGAATATTTACTAAATATTCAGTGACTTGGTATCAAATTTGGTTCTTAATTAAGGCCGAATTAAGATCATTATAAAATGTAAAAGCCGAATAAGATGCCTTTGCTTTGAAACTTGAAATCGTGGAGCGCTAATTTGTATGGGTCATTTTTAATGTTATTATTAATCGCATTCTGAAAACCTCCCATTTCATCTTCGTCGCCATTTCGTGAAATACGGACCGAATGCTAATGAAGAGTTTTAATATTTTGAATTGTGCACGAGCTTGCTAGCTAAAACTCGGTGTGATATTTTAAATAATCAAAATTTGCTCGTGCAGGTCAGGAATGAATTTTCTGGCACAATTTGAGTGAAAAATAAGTGAAATGTTCAGTGTTAACTGTATATTAATTTTATTATTTTTTAACACACAGATATCGACAAATCATTAAAGGGTTTAATACCAATCATCGGGAATCAAAAAACACATTCAAATTAAATTTAAAAAATTGACGTAAATATTGCACACGCAAAATTTGTTTCATTGTTCATGGCTTATCGACGACTACATAGAAAATACTTTTCTCCGCAAAGCAAAATTAAAAAAAAAATCAGAGAAAATCTGACATTGACTATTTAATTGGCAAATACGCTCATTTTGTATGTAGCACCACACTTCAAATAGCTCTCCTACAAAATTGTCTTTTCATAGAAGCCTTAGTTTATGTAGGGACCGTCGATATATATTGGTTATTATTTGTCATTTAAATATTATTTTCAAAATTTTCAAATGATGGAACTATATACTGTGCTGCAAAGGTCCTTTCCCGTTATAAATGACATAAATGAAGAAGTTGTTTTTTATCTTATTAAATTATGTAATTTCTACGATGCAGATGAAAGGTTTTTTGGGCTCACTTCAAATAAAGGAACTTGCTATTTTCAATCCTATGTTTACCGCTTTTCTATTCATTCTATTCATTGTTAGGATTTTGGATTTTTTAAAGGTATAACCTTTTCTTCTTGGGTCCTCTTGTGTTCTTTGGGCGCGTTGGTAGTGAAATTTTAGGATTGTCACAGAAAATACACAAACGCTGAAAGTTTCAAAGCTCTAGCAAGTTGTATTTTTTTTCCTTTAGCTAGTCGAAAATTATTGATATTTTGATTTTTAAATTGAAAGAAAAACAAACGAATACACAAGTGAAGGTAATTAAAACCGAGTAAAAAGAGTGTCAACGTCTACTGAGAAATAAAATTAATTGTTTGACTGTCTGCATAGAATTTTAAAGAACCCTCCGAAAAAAAAATGTTTGGAAAAGTATGTTTCTATATTTAGGTAATTTATTTTAATTTTTTTAATTTGTTTGTTTTTTTTCATTGCAAACATAATTTTTTTAGCGTTTTTCGGTGAAATATGAAATTAATATATTTACAAATTAGTTTTTAGAATTTTCCCAGTAATGAAGTTTAATATTAATAACGAACATATTAATAACGAAAATAATAAATAAACGAACGACAATATTACGTTTATAATGAAGTTTTAAATACAAGAGTGCCCTTTAGGGATTTAAACTTTTTATGACTTTTGCCCTGAGAAGTAGTTCTTTGAAATTGTATTATTATTTATACAATTTCACAGTTAAGTTGCGCTGTGAAAGAAAGTGCAGACATACAAGAACTATAGCTTTCAAGATCGTTTGAGACAACTTAATGGAAAATGTTGTAAAATGATACCTGTAAAACTTATCCTTTATTTCTTTTATTTTTATTTTATTTTATTTTTTAATTTCAAGACTATCGACAGTTCAGAATGACCCTAATGGATAGTCATTTAGGACAAGGTAAATTAGTACAGTTGCAATTTACGATAATACATTAAAATAAAACATTAATACATTATACAATATAAGTATAGTACAATAAGCAATTACAAGATGAAGGAAGTTCATATTCTCCGCACGACATGATAGGCGTGTAGGCTCCCAGGTCAACTAAGTCAGAAAATGTGTACCCGCGCTTTGTGGTTATAAATTTTTTGTTTAGGTTGATTTCCGAAGAATCCGTCTTACACCCTCAAACTATTTTCGGTCAGGAGCGATATAATTTCTCTCTTAAACTGAGGTTGTGTCATGTGAAATATGTCGATGTTCCACACTGAGATCGCTCATTAATTTTATTATCGCTTGGTCACACTGAATCGCCGTTTTATCTATGTATTCGCGTTCGCGCTAGCTTCTATGATTCGCATTATGTCACTGCAACGCAAAAATTAAGTACGCAGTAGCTCGCTCAATCCTTTTATAGTCAATTTCACTCGCGATGCTTCCATAATTATAGATTTTTTTTAAAATAGAGATATAAAACGGAACAAGAGTCATAACCAATTCACCAAAATACTACTATTTTCTGATAGATTTATTTATTTTATTTTAAATATACATTAATGCAGCAGAGCTAGATCAAAATACTTTCCTGTCTAAATTATCGAGTCGAAAATGATCAAGCACCAATATTCTAATAACAATAGTTATGGAAATCACCGACTTTAAAGTCTGCATTTTTTCAATACAATGAATTGTTTTCTGTAAAACATTAAAATATCATTATAGAATCTTATATCAAATATAAAAAATTCATTAAATTTATTAGAACAACTCTCATGATTAAATTCTTGCAGAAAATTGAATAATTTTTTTTTCGTAAGGTTTTAATCAATTTATTTGATTTCTGTGAACGCGAATGAACTTTTCATAATCTAAATATGTTACTTTTATGTAAGTCCAATTTATAACAGAAAATAATTCAGAAATATTGAAAAGAATGATAGCTTTGAAGTCACTTATATTCATAACCATTGTTTTCAGGATATCGTGGCTTGAATATTTTCGACTCGTGCTGAAATCTGCCTGTAAAGTATTGTGGACTAGCTCTGTTACAGCCAGTTGTAATAATTTTTTCTTAATTTTGATATAAATATTTTAAAATAGAACACGAATATGTATCCAATTTATGGATACAAATAATATCTACTTGAAAATTATGAAAGTTAATTGAAATATTTTCAATTGTTACGAAATGAATATTTTTCTCCCATGGCAAACATCAATTATCGTTGAGTCAAGTGCGAATGTGACAACATTATATGAAAAAAATATATTTACCGATATCTGTCAGTCAATATCTGTTTCGTTCCGGTTTTATCGCGTAATATCGAACAAAGCTAACTTGATTAGTGCCAATTATATACCGTTATTTTCAAAAGTTGATTGTATATTTAAAAATCCCTTTGACAATTTTTGAAATGCCTTTATTTTTATATTACGTTAGCCTGAAAAGCGAGGCTAATTACAAAATTTTACCACACTTATATTAGCTTGTCTGTTTGTCTGGATGGAACTTTGTAATCGACATTTCACCCACTTCCGAATGTGTAATAAAGCTGAAATTTTACACACATACCTATTTTCTATGACGATACGAGTATATGAATTTATCAATTAGTTCATAACAGTTAATTAATCAAACTTTTATACGGCAAATTAATTAATGAGCTCATTAAAAGATGGCACCAGTTTCCCACGGAAGTGACTTTGTACGCTGGGAAATATTTTTACCAAAAAATAGAAAATCATATTTTTTTACAAAACCACGTTTTAATTTAAATGTTCTAAAAAGTTAAAAATAAATTTTTGGTCAAATAAAACCGTGGCGGTTTCCTTCCATCAAAAACAGAATTCTGTAATATCGTAAGCGCTCACCATTTTGGCCGAAACTTTATTTTTTAGTTTATAGTAGGTACATTAAAATAAATGTTTTTTTTTAATATTCTTTAATTTGATTTTTAACATTCACAGCTAGTCCACAATATTCCTGCCTAAATTATATGTCAAAAATATTATAACACATGTAGGGTCGAGATATCAGCCTCGCTTATTTGGAACCCATATTCGAGATTTGATTATGTGAAGTAAACGCGGGTTCAGATATCACAATTACATATTTTAATTTTTTTGTCCACTTATTGGACGTTAATATCGTTGCCGACGATCATAAGGAGCAACTCAAAATAGCTGGATCGTAGGTTTCCCGAACCATTGGCTGAAAACAGCTAGAGTGTCTTTCGTCTTCCAGGACCTCTTGTGCTCGCAATTTTGTCATTAAAGATAAGATGCAGGATTTAGTCCTTTTCTGGATGTCCTGTGAAAAGGCCACAATATTGTGCTGTCTGGGTTTTAATTGTTTTAAGGATTTATTTTTCCATTCGCATCCGGATCATTACAATGTCATTTGTAATCCCTACCAAAACTCAAACCGGAATATCCTGAACAGCCGTGAAAACCATTTTTATCATTAAGTATAGAAGTTTGGTTTTCTGAACACATTTATCTAACCATAATCATCTTCTGTCTATTATTCTCAGTAGCTGTGAATGGTACCCACCACTTACCCAGGACCGTTTTATGAGCAAAAGCTCCCATATCGATCGTTCTCATTCATCTCCAGGTTGACATTTTTTTAGCTACAATGCAAGACCGTGCTGCCCCGCACGGGTCGTATAAACTGGTATTCTCAGTAACTGTTATATTATTTCTTTCCCTCGCCCCTCATAGTTCAGTGGACAAGCACTGGCTTCTGATACCGGAGGTTCTGGATTCGATGCCCGCTGAGATCGCAATACATCTGTGTAATTATCTCAAGCATTGATATTCCTCGCTTCGCTAAACTCACCCCACCGTACGGGCGCCGGACTTTTTATAGGTGACACCGCTTTCCAGATATTTTGACGACTTTTTGCACACTTACAGTCGTCGCTCGACTTTTCCAGTGTTCACGAGGATGTCCAAATGATTCCAGAATGTTCCATATGTGATGTTATCTTCAAAAAATTTCAATGCGTAATTTCAATCAAACTCTTCCAGCATTCTTCGAAAATTTTTGATAGTGCGTATAGTTATTACATATAGTGACCATCTCATTACAGTATACATATATGTTTTATCGTTTGCACTATTCAAAGATTTATATACAAATAAATGACAAGTTATCTTCGGCGATTTATGCGTATCAATAGATACCGCATTATCGTTAATGTGGTTAACTGAGAAGTTCTTAAGCGTACTTCGGTACAACCACGACTTTCTTAACCTTTTAATGGTGCCACCTTTTGATCTCTTCGAGTCTCGACCTCATAGAGCAGTGCGATTGCACAATAACGTTTTATTGCCCTCCAAAGAGCGCTCACAACGCTTACAGTTTCTTTACCTTTTTCATTATATTATTACATCATTCAATTTAACAGCAACACATTCGGAGAAAACTTTATTTTTTGAAAACTGTAATGTACTTTCTAGAACCGAGGTGACGAATCGAGAAAATAGTGTAAAATCAAAAATCTTAATCGTTTTTACACCACAAAAATACAATGCGTCAAAAATAACTAATTTGCCATCCCCGCAGGGATGGGAAAATAAGATAGAAAGCCACGCAACGGCACACCACTTTTGTCGCTTTCATACATATTGTATTTATATGCACGCTCTTCGGTCGCTAAAATTTTTAAAACGCCCTTCCTCCACTATTTGACTTATCTGAATTCGCCGAGTCTTTAGTGGGGCACCTTCGTTGCGCGCCCACAGACTTTCCATGTGTATTCTCTTTTTTTCTTTTGCATCTTCACTTGCTCCCGGAGCTTTTCTCCGTTGAGAAATAAACATCGATTAAAATACCATTCTTTAAATCCACGAACCTACGAATATTCCCTACAAATATTTTTCAAAGCCAGACAGTATTGTTAACTTGAATCGATCTCGCTGTTAACTCGTTTCTATTGAATGCGAATTGTTGACGTTCGCCCCGATATATGTGAAGTTTTCAACTACGTTGGGGTGATGTCTGCCCACTTGGGCCTTATTGTTGCTGTACGGCCTTCTCGTCATTGCCACGTATTTATTTTACGCAGTGCTCATTTAACCCTTACCCGGAGCCATGGGTCCATTTGGACCCGAAAAAAATTAAACTAAATTTCGTCAGCGTTAGAATTTCGCGCGCCTGGTTAATTTCTTCACGCCACGTGCTGAGGCGAGTGCTGCACTTTCGCCACTTAAAGTTTGCTAGAAGCGGGGGTACGCGTTGCTGTCGGGTCCATTATATTGTATATATATATCCATTTTGCATTTTATTTTTATTTTAGGCATATTAAGTTAAAATGGTGGGAAATCTCAATAAGCAACATATTATTGCTTTGTTGGAAGACGAAAATTAGTCGGATTGCTTGGAGACAAATGAGTTAGATCAAGATGAAGATAAAAAGAAAGAAGTCTCCCAAGAAAGACGTAAAAAAAGAAGATGCTCCAAAATGATAATAGTCACAAAAATGTGATCGATGTTAAAATTACATTCAATGAGGAAAAATGTTTCAAATATTAAGTAGCTTGTTGGTGTAGTGGTCATGATGCTCTGGTGGCCGTCGGTGCGAGCCCCGTTACAGGACACCAGCAAGATAGTCCTATTTTCATAACACGGACTTTTGGCTTAGTTTGAGAAAAGTAAGAATATTGATACGACACTTCTATATAGTTATCGCATCTATATATTTTTTGAAAAAAAAAGCCACACAGAGTGTAACTGATAACTAATATTTTTATTAATGATTTTTTTTTAGTTGAGACTATTTTTTTCTTATATATTGTTGATCTTAAAGAAAAAATTATTTTATTGTGAAATACGTTAAACCCAGAAAAACAGAGGATACTTCAAATTATTTCCAGTTTTTAGATTCTGAGAGAGAGACAAATTAAACATTTAAAATTAATTAATTAAGTTTTGGTAATTACACAAAGTCACTGGAATATTTCACACACTAAATATCGAAATTCGTTCTAGGATCTTTCCTGCACTTTCCCGTCTCTTATCACAGTTACTTAAATCACTCAGTTTCACACTAAAAATTTCTCGCTTATCGGTAGGTACTTTCTTGATATACTTTCCCTGGAATACACACACGCTGACCACGCTGCTAGTCGCTTTGTCTGTGAACTTGTCAAACTACTCTTATACACTGAATGCACAGTGTACGGTCGATCTCTTTTTATGGGTAATGTTTCTTTCCTGATGTTTCCTAAATCCGGCGGACCGTTCGAGAGATTTAGATAGTGCGTAATTCCTTCTGAGTCTACCATCTCGTAACAATACTTAAACTATAGGACTAAAATTTGACTAACAACCCAAAGGATAACGTAAAATTTTTAAGTTATTTGTGAATTTTCTTCAATAAAAATTGATTTGCCTCGTTAAAAAAACACTCTTGGAAAAAATCACTAAAGTAATTTAAAAAAATATAAGGTGTTTTGCCGTTGGGTCCATTTGGACACATGATTCCATATACGTTTGTCGAAAAGACGATTCTGGTTAAAGGTTAATAGAAAATAGATTCCTTGTTAATATTTTTATTAATGCGACCTAGCCAGAAAAATATTTATGACCTGTGAGGGGTTAGACCCATTAATACTGGTTCTTATCGAGACCCTGAAATATCGGCCTTCTGTCAACACGGCGCTACTCGGATTAGTTAATGCGTGTTGTTGGGATCTTTATTCTTATTTATTTGACCTCTGCGGTCAAATTGGCAAGCGGAACCGTGTTACGGAACAACTAAAATAATGTTGGTTCGTGTTTTTAAAGACTTGAAATTCGTGATATTTATTGGGTAGGTAGATTTTGGATTTTATATATAAGGCTGTATTGGTAATGGATTTAAGACAGAATTCTACTTTGAGCGCTCAAAAAAGGCTATTTTTATTATTTTTTATGAGGTTTAATAAATACACTCTTGGAATACTTAAAAAAATATATTATAAATTTTATGCACTTTTAACATACAAAAACATCATTTGATTAGTCAGTCTGCGCTGGTGTTGAAATTTCAAAAATGGACAAATAATTTTAAATTTTTAGGTTCAATACATTACTAAACTAATACATGCAAAAATAACAAAATGGCGGCGAAAAAAATGATGAAAAAAATTGCATGTCTTCTCACTGCCTTTTGCCAAAAAAATAATAAAAATCAATAATTTTAAATTATTTTAGTTAAAGCGGTTTTTATAACTAGGCCGAATTCAAAATAATGTGCGCAAAAAATATGTGTGTTGTAACGCTGCAAAAAATTAACACAAAATAAGAAGTTTTTCTATTAAGTAACCTTTTTTAAACTAAAAAATATATACTTATTTGGAATATCATTTTGAGGCTTATAATACGGGCTTGCCAGGTAACTTTCCCCCGGTTTCTTCTTACCGGACAAAGCTAGGAAATGGTCTTTTGATTGCGGTTTACCTATAGTGATATATGTAATATAAAAAATTAAATTTTTTCTGTTTTAAGTGATTAAAAAATAATAAAAATATATAAATATAATCACATTATTATTCTGAGAATAGGGTAGTTATATACTTCTGTAACTATATTGAACTGAACTGAAAATGTATTCAATCAGGCTTTATCTACAATTAAAATTGATTGCCCCATAGAAAAATAATAGCAAGTGCTGGCAAGAAAGTGAAAGTTTTCGAAATTGATAATATCTTTCCGAGACCTTTTTTTGGGAGAAAATAAAATACTACTTAATCAGCTGATAAATGAGCAAATAAATAAATTAATCTCCTTTCATTCAAGCTTTACGCTTTTGCAAAATTTAGTTAAATAAAAAGTTTGGAAAGTATAAAGATAAAGTTATAAATATCTAACGAACTGACTTAAATCATTAACCCAGTAATATTAGGCGAAAATTATTTTTGAAAAAATTACAACCATGCTTGATTTGTGCGCACAGATTTGTTAAGGTTATTCTTGTGTATCGATTTTCTAGAAGTTTCTGGTGTATCCCCTTGTTATCTAGACCCTACCAGTACTTTCTAATTCAACGTCCAGATTACTGGAAAATCTTAGATTATCTATAATTCTTTCTATTTCTACAGTCTCGTGATATTTTTCATTCATTCTCGTCAATTGTTTGATTTCTGAGGTTTATCCTATCTTTTTCTGGTTCTGTCAACACTCTCGTCGTTTTATTTCTTACCCGTCTCTCCTCAATCATTTTTTCCATACAAACTCGAATTATTTGTGAAGCCTGGGATTAGAAAAAAAAGGAATGAAAGTAGCCTGAATGCGGTGGAAACACCGTCGCTGTGGAAAATTAAATTAAAGGTGGAAATTAATGCAGGCAATAGCGTGGTTGATAAAATAATGAAAGAATCGCAGAGATGGTGTGGATGAGTAAGGAGAGAGTGATTAGAAAAATATAAATGAGGCGAATTTTGAAGGCAGCAAGAATAGAGATCGTTCGCGAAATACCTGGTACTATCAGATACAACAAATATTAGAGAATGGCCCTCTAAAAGCTTCAACAGTCGTAGAACGTGAGAAGATAGAAGAATTAGTTTTTATGGGTGATGTCACGGGATGTGGTTGTGGGAGACAAATGAAACGCTCAAAATCAATTTAAGTTTTATTTTTATACTCACGAAGTCACCGGACCCAATCTTAACTACAGCACTGTTCTTAAATTCAATCACTAAATGTTTCTAGAATATTTCACATACTTAGTATCCATATTTTCAATTCGCACTAATAACCTCTAGTCACTCTTCTGTGGAATACTTTTATTGCGCTGTTTCTATCGCATAGATCACTTTTTGAGAACATTTCGCTCATCTTTGCATGTAGGTACTTCTCAAATATCTATCACTCGCATGTACTGATTCCCTGGTTTTATCACTGATAATGTCGCGCTCAATGTTTGATGTAATTTCAAACGTCAAACAATAACTGTTCCGTATAGCACTCGCTTTGTTTTTTTTTATAAAAACATGTTGGTTTTCAAATTTTAGAGATAATTCTACCCATTTATAGTGTTTTCTCGAAATTTATAGTGTTTACGAGAATATAACAGTCGATTCCAAGTGTTCCAATGTATTATTGTATGTCAGAGATTTTGATAGTGCACAATTCTACCGAAATCTCACACAATCTCCAATACATGATAAAAAATGATAATATAATTTTCAGGTCTTCGTATGTGTCGGTGCTGACTATAGTGGCCTTCTCCATGGAGAGGTACCTGGCCATCTGCCATCCCCTCCACCTGTACACCATGTCGGGGCTGCAGAGACCGGTGAGGATCATAGCAGCCCTCTGGACGGTCTCTCTGGTGTGCGCCATGCCCTTCTTTCTGCACACGACCATCAACTACTTGGACTACCCTCCCAGTAAGTACCATCCCCTAATGTACACCTAAATCCGTGTAAAATATGGTTTACTCTCAGTTGGTTTTATTATACTGATATTATTTTGGCAGTCCGACTTCTTTCGTATGGCTAGTCAAAAGTTTGTTTCGATCAGAAACGATGTTCAAAGGCTCGTTAAAAACCAAAATTGAATTTTAACAAAAACATCTCAACGATCCGAAAATAATAATGATGATATTATTAACAATTGTTTTGAAAATAAATAGAGTAGGACTCAGCGACCGCCAGACTTATAATAGTATCAAACCAAAAATATTTTCTGTAGATCTGCACTATAGTAGGCAAGAAGGTTTGTATATTATGACATTTGTGTTCGGGGTTTTCGGCAGACAACAGGAAATATAGGTACAAAAAATGTAAGTAAAATTTTAAAATATTACAACTAGGTAATATTAGTAAATAGTGGCCCGATAAAACATATAATATTTCGATATGTTACTGTTACGTAAATGACATAATAACTTATAGAGCTTCAATGCGTCTTGCGGAAGAAATTACCCTTGAAAAACGTCTGCCATTCATTAATATGAGTGTATAGTGCTGTCCCGTTAAACACGTTAAAATATAAGATTTATTAATTTTAAGTTTTACTTGCACATTTTTTGTATCTATATTACCTGTTATCTGCCAAAATCCCCCGAACTTAAATGTCATAATATCCAAACCTTCTTATCTACAATAGTGCACATCTACAGAAAATATTTCAGGTTTCATACTATAGTAACGGAAATATTTGATTCAACCTTATACATACTAATGAAGTCCGGATGAAATAAATGTAGAACTCAAAATATAAATAGTATACAAAAGAAGTTAAAGAAGTTCAACGCACCTACTTGCTACTTTTTTATTTAATTCGTTTAAACTTGGCTGCATATTTTGTTGTTTTTGTTAGCAGGAAGCGTCTTATTCCATGTCGTTGGACTTGCGACACAAAGAGCTCTATCTAAGCATCTATCTTTATTTGATCTCGGCGGGATAACGGGATTGTTCGCCGGTGCTATCGCACCTAAAGCCGCACCATGTCATAAAGAATCCTTTATTTCCCCTCTTTCCACATTCTGGAGCCGGGAGAGGATACGCTTGAAAATGTACCACGAAAATGCATTAAAAGCAGACTCGATTCTATTAACCCTTCCGTAGATAGACAGTGGCACAAGTCTATTGAGGGCGTCGAACCTATAATATCAAATATAAAATGAACGTTTTAGTTACTCCCAATTAGCGCAAAAATCATTTTAATCAAATACTACCAAAAATATTTATTTTTGAATAAAAATTTGGTTAGATCGAATGGGACGGTGATCCTGCTAGATGGGACTGAAAAAATTTACGAGATTGAAGGGTGGAAGACAAACGGGTAAATGGGAATGATTCTTCTGAACTATGTAAGAGAAATTGAAAGAAAAAAGGAAGCTCGACTCACTTCTTCTTTACGAGAAACAACGATTAGCTTTAAAGTCGACTAATTGGCCACACATAATTTCACACTCGCACAATGGTGTTCGAATCCGGGGATGTATTCTAAAGATATGGAATATCAACCGATGGTGATGATGATTGCCTTTGGAGGTGTTTATTGAAAAATTATCAAATCACCTTTCGAATCTTTTGACTAAAAAAGTAGGTAGGACAAAAAGGGAAGAGAATCGTGACGTAAATGCCAACACAAGATTCGCGACCATGCAATCTATGTTATTATGCACGTATTAGTGAATACTTATCTATATTATTTATTTCTTATGACCATGGATATTCTTGGTGGAGGGAGGTTTATGAAACACTTAAAATTAATTAAAGTTTTATTTTATATAATTCGCACTAATCGCTGCTTTCGCTAGTATTTGTTTCTATGGAATCGCTGAGCTGTGTCGCTGAGCAATCGGCGTCGTGCCGTTTATATACAGACATCAAGTTTCCAGACGTTTCTGAATTTACTCGGCATTTCCACCGTTTATTCAAGACCTTTCCAGTAATTTCCTGTAAAACGTGAAAGTGATGAAATTCACTGTAAAACATCAAGATTATTGGAAAATCCTCGACTGATCTTTTGTTTCTACAGTCTCTTGACAAAATCAAAAGCTTTTCCAAATATCTTCTCGGTAGCTGCAAATATCTCGATTATTGTGGTACGCTGGCTTTCATGGTGCAGGAATCAGTTTTTGATGGGGTTTGGGAGATGTTTTGTGTAATACATGGTAGTTATACCTATGCAAAGTGCTGCAAACACCTGCTGTGGCTTGTGTTATTGTTTAATTTTGTGTTACCAGTATTGTATATATTATATGTAAAAGCAGTATTGTATATGCCCTGAGGGAATTGAGTATCTTGTTGTTGTAATTAGTCATAATGCTCGCCTTGTGATCTGGTGATCGGTGGTTCGAGCCCCATTCCAGGATACCAGCAAGTGAGTCCTATTTTTACAGCACAAGCGTTTAGCTTATTTTGAGAACAGTAAGAATATTGATGTGACAAGTATTTCGTATTTGCATCTCTATTTTAAAAAAAAGAATTTAGAGCGACCAATACACGCAATAAAAAACATCACACGGTGTCTGGGGGAAGAACGATTGAAGACGTATTTAGACCAGCCTAGTACGCGATCTGTCTGTTTTTCGGGTCTGGGAGAATAACTAGACGAAGAATTGAAGCTGTTTGACAGATGTCATTGTAATTTCAATCTGAATTCGCAATCTGTCTTACAGAAACTTTTCCTTTGTCTGACGCGATGATACACTCCCCTGCACCCAATTTATGCATGCAGTCTATCAATTACTTCGTTTAAACGTGAAATAAATGAGACTTTAACAACTAATATAGAGTTTTCAATTAAAGTTCATTTTCCGTTAATTAAAACATCTTAAGAATATTTTTGCATTAACGAGTACCTGCACTTTACTCGAAGCTGTAATGAATTAAAATTAAAAGCTTAATTCCATTATTTTAAGACTTATTAATTAATTTTTAGAAACATTTTAACTGTTTCGCGTACAGTGATTCCAAATAGTTAAATAATTATTCTCTTTTGAGTTATTAAAACAGTATTTCTATGAGGATATATTTTTTATATGTAGGTGTATCTACGTTCACTAATTTTATAAAGAGGTAAAGTTTGTAAGTTTGGATGTAGGAGGCTATATCCGAAACTTCACATCTGATTTGAAAAATTCTTTCACTAATAATTAGAATGGACCTTCAGGGTGGACACAAGCTATATATTATCATGTTAAAATGGGCCTTTTATGGAGAGCAATTTTGCAACCTAAGTAGACGAAAAAACGGTCGAGCGAATGCGTTTCTTACGAACGCTGCCTTAATGGTAAGAGATATGAATGCTCTAGAAAAGTTGTAGAACTTAAAAAGGTCTGAAAGTAGCCCGCAACGACATATATCTTTATATTAAGATTAATTCACAAATTCATAAAATATAATATATATTTAAAATTAATTTTAATCTGTCGAGGGTAATTTTAGTAGGTAATGTTAAATTCTTATCAAAATGAATTTTCTTATCGGGGAAATTTTATGTAGATAAAAATTTCCTTGTACACAATATTGTTTGGACGAGTAGTTTAGATTTTACTATTGTGTTTTTATTAAAATAAAATAAAATACGCGTCCGACAGAACATTTGACAATTTCTCGCTTAAAATAATGAATATTTTTTGTTCCGTATGCGTCTCTAAAATAGTAATATAAATTAAAATATATCATTATGGTCAGTGTTTTATTTTTGGTGTCAGCGGGTAGAGAGGGGCAAGACGCGATTTTTGAATAAAACTCACATAAATAATTTAGTTGAAGAGAGCGATAAAATTTTGTATATTGATTTTTCACTGATACTCTTACAGTCTCAAATTGAATTTCATGCGGGCGAAGCCGCGGACATAGCTAGTTATCTACATATACTAATATATAAAGAGGTAAAATTTGTAAGTTTGGATGTAATCTGATCCGCCGCTTCAATCCGGATTCAAAAATTCTGTCACCGATATTTAGAATGGACATTTAGAGTGGACACAGGCCATTATCCCATTAAAGTATTATAAAATATTATATTATTATCCCATTTAAATAAAAGGGCTTTTCGTGGTGACCTATTAAAGTCAACAAAAAATTGTTGCGATGCGTTTTTTACAAACCCTGCCTTAACGATAAGAGATTTTAAAATACTTTTTATGTAGTAGTTGTAGAACTCAAAAAGTTCTATAAAAAAGTCCGCGACAACATATATCTATATGTTAAGGTTAATACAGAAATTGATAAAATATGACTAAAAGTTATTAAAAATCTGTGCGTGCGAAGCCGCGCAGGTAACCTAGTATTACATTTATGTAAAACACGGTGTTTTACAAAACTCTATACGATGCTTTATAAATTGCACGTAACTGTCAAAAACAGAGCAAAACGCGTAATTGTTTGGTTTCATATTTTTCAATAAGTTAAAAATATTGAAATCTACTGTAGACAAAATAAATAATTTGACTATTTTCTCACATTTTTTTTAAGAAAACTTAATTGAAAGTTTCGAGACTTAATAATAATTAATAATTAACTTAATAATGAATCGGAATTTTTCTCGCAACCATTATATTTTCCAGCGAGATATTTTAATTATTTATTTTACACAAAAGCATAATTACACGATGTCTAAGGAATATTTCAATACTCAAAATAATTAATAATTTTCATAAACATAGCGTAGTGAAAAATACATTATTTAAGGACTGCGTGGATGGTGTTTGTATTGGTGCATGTGTTAGAATAAATTTTGGTGTGTGGAGGATTTAAAAGTTTGACTTGGCAAGGAGCAAACTAATTTAGCAGAAGTTATTTTTTGAAACGTATGATATTATCGTAAAATATATCCAAGATTTTTAAAAATATTTATGGCAATATTAATAGGCGAATTCATAGCGGCTTCAGTTTTTATAATTATTTATGTGGAAAAGACATGTGCCTCTTGAACGAAGAACAGGAGTAATAAAGCATATCGCAGAGAGTAATAATAGTAAAACAGTGACTTTTAGATTTTAGATTAGATTAGATTTTTTTCAAATATTTAGATTTCTTTTTATATTTCAGTTAAATGAAAATGAAAACTAATATGCGCATCCATTACTACATTGCGTAATAAATATGTCATTGGTATTGTTAATCATTAATCAAAATTTATAATTCTCTTTGTAATAATATCCGTTACTAAAGCTACCAGATGGCACAAATAATGATGAGATGAATAAAATGGCGTACAAAAAAAGTATAATTCTCTACGTAACAATGTCTGACAGTAACGCTACTATACGCCACAAATAATTTTATTTTATTTTATTTATTTATTTTATTTTATTTTATTCGGTCATCCAACAGGTAGACATAATTGCTTGATAAGATGAAATATAAAAAAAATAGTGAAATGTCTCCCTCAATTAAAGGATAACACAAATAGGACATAATCATAGATAAGTCAATTTGACAATGACAGATAAAACATCATTTAAACAATTGTTCCAAATTTAGCTTTAACATAGTCATAAAGGGGCTCGTGATTTATATAATATACATGATCAGCATAATATACATGATAATGATGATATTTATGTATAAAGTGAGGTATAAAAAAAAATATAACTCTCTACGTAACAATATCCATCAGTAACGCTACCAGATGCCACAAATAATGATGATATTTATGTATAAAGTGAGGTACAAAAAATATATAACTCTCTACAAAACAATGTCCATCACTAACGCTACCAGATGGCACAAATAATGGTGATATGTATAAATTGAAGGACAACAAGTATACCTCTCTCCGAAACAATGTCCGTCAATAACGCTACCAGATGGCACAACTAATGAAGAGGTATAAGAAGCAAAATGAGCATAATTCTCCATTTAATAATGTCCATCACTGAGGTTATCAAAACGCTACGCTACTCTAGATAGCGCTGTTCACACAGCCTTGACTGGCGACCACGATATATAATAAAAGTATGTCATTTTTGACGGGTTACAGCTGGTCCAAATTTATTTTATGTTAATTCTGAAATGATTCCGTTTTTTAATGGACTGGCGTTCGTTGCACGGTGTTGTAAGTGCAATTTAAATTGAACATTGTTTTTCCTGAAACTGCAGAAGCAGAAGAATGGAAGTTAACGAAGATTCTAAGTTAAATTGAAACTATCCCGAAGAACTTTTTCCCATTAAAGCACTTGACTCTAATGGAAAATATGATAATGGTGTTGCTGGGAGAAATAAATGGCGCAATACGAATAGAGTTGAAATGAAATATTGTATGAAAAATGTTTCTCGTAGTAGTTTATAAGTTTTTTTTTTAACTGTTCATCTCCAAGGAACTGAGTTGATATTGCCTATAATCATGTTAATATCTCTCAAAATATTATCACTGGATCACTCAAATAATGCATTTAAAATTTTTTTTATTAACTAAGTTATTAATTTTTTTTAATGGTCCACAAACATATAACATGATAAAGGTAATACAAATATAATACAATAAGCTTAAATTCTTTTCATCACTTAAATGTGAACACAGCAAATATAGAAATAAAAAGTAAAGGCTTAAGCATATACAAGAAAAATCAGAGAAAGTGATTAAACAGTGAGTGAGGTTAAACAGAGTGAGATTGAACAAAGAGACTAAATAGCTAATTTCGCAAGTTTGGTAATAGTTCTCTTGTATTCATGGAAAATCATGAAATATGTCAATGAGGACGTTATGATTATTTTATATTTTGTTGTATGACCTCAAAATTCTAGATATAGAGTTAATTTAAAATATGATAGAGATCTGAATAGTCTACGGATAACATTTTACATTATAGTTCGATATAATAATATAATAATAATGACACAAAGTTATTTGTTATATTTGACTGAGTTTTAGCATTTTTGTAACTTCTATTTTGAAATTGTTAGTAGTCAATTGTTTGGTCTGTTGTGGTAGGTCACTGTATAATACTCGTATTAATCCGTTACAAATTGATTGTCCCGTTTTTGTTTCAGATTGAGTTGTGTGGTAGTTTTGAGCCGTCATAGTGTAGTGTTGATGATTTTCGTGTATTGTATGTGTAATTTAATGTATTAGCTAGCTTGTGAATGAGTTTTAGTGTTTCAATGTTGTAATGTATCAATGTTTAATTGCTGTGTTCTTCAGTAAATCGTTTCAGTTGACGTTAGATATTTCAAATAGTACACTATTTTTAGTTTATTTCATTTACAAGACACAAATTAAATCATAGAATCATCTTTAAAATGACACCAAATTAGTTAAGATAAATTATAGAGGTCTCGCCGCGACAAAGCTATTTATATTAGAAACGTGACGATGGACCAGTGCTCACAACCTGTATGAGCTGGCATAAGTGAGCGATCTACACAAAGCGGATTGTGTGAGTGAATAAGCAGTGTGAATAAACGATAATAAATTGAGTGATTACCTAACAGGCGTTTGGAAATAAGTGCGACCACTTACGTGCAGATTGACGTCAATAAGTGCAAACCTGTGTGAAGTATTCTAGAACAATTAGTGTGAATTTAAGAACGGTGAATTGTATAATGCTAAAAGAACTACACGAAGCTTCGAGCAAAGTTGGTCTTAAGATGAATATAAGGAAAACAAAAATTGAGTCCAGAGAACAAAGTCATCACTATCAATAATAATAATATTGAAATAGTAGATGAATATATATACCTAGGACACAAGATAAAAATGAACAAAGAGAACCAAACAGCAGAATTGCCAAGACGAATAGGAATGAGCTGGGCTGCTTTTGGCAAACTCAAACATATCTTCGAAAACAAAGAGATCCCAATAAGCCTAACATACTGCGAATTGTACATACTGCCAGTGATGACGTATAGATTGGAGACTATGGCCCTTACAAAGAAAAGTGTAGAAAAACAAATGCACGCAACGATCCATAGAGAGATCCATGCTTGGAGTAAGCCTAAGAGATGAGTAATGGATATTATGGATCGTGTAGCGAAGTTAAAATGGCAATGGGCAGGACACGTTGCAAGACAGGATATTACAAGATGGCCTCCCAGAGTTCTGAAATGGAGACCTTGGGAAAATAAAAGAGGCATCGGAAGACCTCAAAAGAGATGGGCCGATGATATTGTCGCTGTGGGGGGAAAGAAACGGCTACAATTAGCCAATAACAGGGAAGAATGGAAAAATAAGGAAGAGGCCTATATCCAGCAGTGGAAAGACGAAGGCTGATGAAGAAGAAAAAGAAGAATTTTCGTAATAGTTTTAGTAGGTTTTGCCTCCAACATTTTATTCTTATGGGGTGGTGAATACCTTAAGCCACTGACATGTACTTCCACACATACACACCCCCAGCGCTCTAACGACTGATGTTCCTAAATTATATTAATTAATTATTCATTAAACCTTTTTACTAAACGAATTCGCGCGAACGTCGCACGAACGCGAAGAGATGTAATAGCTTGGAGTGTCTTCTCGCGAAGTGTGTCGTGTGCGGAGTGTTGACGTTAATTGATGGAGTGGGGGCTGGAGGGCGCGCCCACCTCTTCACTCCACTGCGTCTTTTGTTTTTGCGTCACGTGCTCTTGCTGACCTTGATGTAGTTGATATATATATGCGAACTAACGCTATTTTTTAAATATTATTTTATGATGTATACAGGGTGTAACAGAACTAGTCCGAAATATTTATACAGATGGATTTTTGTCTTGATTATGAGTCGAAAATGTTGAAGCAACTATGTCCTAATATCAATAGTTAAGGATATATGCGACATCTAAGTTTGCATTTTTTCCCAATGTTTCTGACTTATTTTTTGCGAAACGTTGGACTATTTTTACAGTAACTTATATCTAATATGAAAAATTCATTTACCTTAATACAAGTCAAATAAAATGATCAAAACCTTCCAATTCCAATTGGAATCTTTTCAGGGTTTTTATTATTTTATTTAACTCTTATTGAAACGAATGAATTTTTCGTAATCTATATAAGTTACTGGAATGATACTTCAACGTTTTGTAAAAAAAAGTCAGAAATATTGAAAAAAAAATGCAAACATAGATATTGTATTACTCCATAACTAGGTCACGGTTGCTCGAACAATTTCGACTCATAATCAAGGCAGGAATCCACAAATATTGGGAACTAGCTCTGTTACACCCTGTATACGCTCCTCTCGAAACTATAGTATTGATAAATAACTAAGGCTAACGAAAATAAAAGCTCTTATCGAGCATATTACAGAATATTTTGAGTATGCTAAAATTTTTCAAGATTTCAATACTGGATTTAATCCCCACGGGGACATTTTTAATCAAAATCCGTCTCTATGAGACATTAATATTGTAACCAGATGCTACAAAGAATTTACGCACTGCCCGAATTCCTTGTAAAATGTTATAACACTATCGAAGCATCGAGAACGGCCTATAACAATCTAGGGAGATCTTCTCTTAAACACTAGAATAATCTAGAAACTACGAAAATACCGTCATTTTCGGGTATAAATACGGAAATAGGCTGTGGCGCATGAATTATCGTGTTTGACGGTTCGATTCAGTGCGAAGGTCAGTTTGATCTTGATACATAACTGGGACATCTTTACCACTGTAAACACTGCCTTGATTTAAATTTAAAATAAGCAAAAGACGCGTGTGACGTCACATCAAGGGCTGTTTTAATGGAGTCTTTGAAATCCTCTTATCTAAAAATAATAATGATGAGAAATTATAAAAGCTGCTTTTAAATTAGAAATTTTAATAAGGGTTAGTTCTTACCCAGGCGCGGCTCGGTCTCGCGCCTTACCGGGGTGTATTTTACCCCAAAAGCCTTTCAGTTCGTTTTTGTTATTATGAATTATACATAAAGCGGTCCCGTCGTAAGCAGTCCTGCGACAGTCAGGAATATCGTCAACCCATAAAATTATCATTAGCACATTTTTTTATATTTTGTATATTTTTTGCTTCTCCGCAGACGACGTAATAAATCTCCAAAGGATCAAAACACGCAAAAAACTTACAAGCTTTACTAAAAAATACATAATACGAGGTCTGTTCAAAAAGTATCGCGAATTTTGAATTTCCGCAGGTTACGTATATTTCATTTTCGATTTTTTTTGGCGTTATGTTAGTACTCATGTCTCTCACTTATGCCGACAATTTCAGCCATTTTGAATGTTCAGTTAATTTTTGACAGCTGCTTTGCTTGCACGTGTTTTGGCTCGTCTTTGATTTTTGCCTATTCCAAAAAGTGGATCGGCGCGCTCTTCGTCGTTCACATCTTCTCGGCCCTCTGAGAACATTTTGTACCACCGATAAACGTTGATTCGGTCCAAGGTAGCTTCATCATATGCCACAGTCAACATTTGAAATGCGTCCGCGCACTTAATTTTGTTATTCACAAAATTTGATACAGATTCTTTGAGCCATTTTTTGGAATAGGCAAAAATCGAAGACGCGCCAAAACACGTGCAAGCAAAGCAGCTGTCAAAAATTAACTGAATATTCAAAATGGCCGAACTTATCGGCAGAAGTGAGAGATATAAGTACCAACATAACGTCACAAAAAAATCGAAAATCGAATATACGTAACCTGCGTAAATTCAAAACTCGCGATACTTTTTGAACAGACCATGTATTTAAGATTTACGATAGACAGCTATTTGAAATGTACAGAATGGATAAAAATATTCCAATTTTTTAAGTTAAACGGCGTTTTATTTCGTTTTTGGTTTGTATTCGTGGTTAAAAAGGCTTGTTTTTTTAACAAAATTATTAAAAGTCATATGGCAATCTAACTGGAACCTTTCTAAAGTATTGTGGGTGTCGTTATCCGGCTCCCACTGTTTACGCAAGATGTATAGAAAGTTGTTATAATGAAGGGGTCAACATTCCCGGTTTTTACCTTGGGAAATATATCTCTATGGAAAATCGCAATCGGTTTTAATGTAGTTTTTATTTGAATGAGATTACAATGGTGTAATTGGAGACGATATTTGTATTCCATCGCGTCAGCATTTTTATAGGGGTCGTGTGACTCGGGATCGTGTCCTCGTGGGATCAGCACTGGTTGTTTGCTGTGGGTAACGTCCAGTACAATATCAGAAGGTCGACATTGTGTCTCCATCCAATCAGCTAACCCAACTCGCGCCTGGTTCCACAAGATTAGATTAAACTTGAGAGACACGCGATGATTTGCAGGATGCGTCTCGGCCATTGCTCTATCCGCCCTCATCTAGCTGTGTAAATATCGGCATGAGGAAGAGGACTTGAACCACATATTTTTAACTGTCCCGTAATTTTCGGCACTTAATATCTCCTTCTGGACCTAGCAGTGCTCAGAGTCTCTTTCCCAACAAATATTCAGCTAATGCTTGCAGATTATTAATTACATTAATCACTTTATATTTTTCATTTGTACGCAGTCAACTGGAGTTTGGATCAGTAGTCTGGAACACTCATTATTCTACATACAGTGAGCGACTTGAAAATATCCAATACAAATTTCTCAATATTTTAAATTTCCGTTCCCGTTTAGAATTCAACTCATACACAGAAAGCGAGTGTTACCATAAAATCCCTCCTCTATCATATCTGTGTTATCTTTATAAAATCTTGAATAACTTGGTTGACTCACCCTATTTATTAGAGCAAATAGGTTTAAGTTGTCCTACATACTCAACGCGTTCAAATAATTTATTTTTTCTAAACTTTGGTAGGACTAACTACTTAAAAAACTGCTATGTAACTCGTTCCACCTCAAAATACAATCTATTAAATTCTACAAATAATCTAGACATTTTTACTGACAATTTGCTTTTATTTAAAATGAAACTCCGTAATCTCATTTATGATTATTGAATTAAATTTGATACTTCTTTAATTGAATCCCATTCCCTCCCTCTTCCCACCCTTCCCATTTTATGCATTATCGTAATTTAAATCTTTGAAATATTTATTATTTATCATTGTTTTTTATTTAGTTTTTTTTACCAGCTTCGAGGAAACTTCACTGGTCATTCTAAACAAATATTTTTTTGATATTATATAAAAAAAAATTAAATTGTACTGTATGTTTTCCAAAAATAAAATAAAATATAATAAAATAAAATAAAATTACCGACATTCAATTTTAAAACCTCTTAAATTGTAGTCGCGGAGATCTGATTGAGACATACAAAATCTTGAACGGCTACTACCCACTGTTCAGATTTTGAATATTTCTTCACGCTGAATCACAATCCACAGCTGAAAGGACACCACCTGAAACTAAATAAGACATCCTTTTCCTTTAATGTTTCCTTTCCCCATGGATACTTAAAAAAAACTGTATGTTTAACCTTCGTATACTCGCGCTCGGAAAAAGCAGCGATATTCGGCTGCTTAAAGGATACACTATGGAGGAATAAGTACATGCTCAGAGACAACAGGCCCCGAATCTACAAAATCTGTGTCAAGCCCAGTATGGCATGTGGTATAGAAACTAGGGCTCGTAATTAGGATCAAAAGCCTTCTTTGGATATCTCAGCGAGAGTACTGAGCAGTCTCGCAAGAGGACTCTCAGAGACAGGGTTGTCTAGATGCCTTCTGTCTGACAGTTGTCTGTCTCTAGTTCTGTCGTCTTCGACGAGACGACAGAACTAGAGACAACATATGAATAGGTGGATATGTGGTGGTCTCTCAATCTATAATAGTCAATTTTAGTGTGCTTTCAGCTATATTTAAATATGCCTAACGAGTATGGTTCTTACGGATGGCTATATTCTCCATTTATATCAAACACACCCATTCATCTCACAACACCAATAATCAGCTGAAGATACATGAATTCCCAATGGGACATCGCATTCCAGGAAGGTCGCCAAAAAGATGGAAAAATAACTGGTGCTCCACTTCACAAGAAAACAGCTTCCGCTCAAGAACAAATAAATTATGTACAATAAGAAAAAGAAGAAAAAGGAGATAACTCATGATAAAATTAAACAGCCCCCTCTATTATAAATCCTCTTTTTAACAATATTTCCGCCGCCTGGATTCTATCCCGATTTTCTGCCTAAGACATGATGTCACCAATAATTCACCCATTGTTTCTACTCCTAAAACCTTCATTGATGGCGGTTCTTCAAAACCGTGGATAAATGATTAAATTACGGTTGTTGAAATCGCTCTCCACAATTTCTCAATTAAAATTTGGAGACTACAAAGGCGTCGTAAACGAAGACATAACTTTTCCAATTGCCCACACCTAGTCCCGTTTTTAGGCAGAAATCTTATATGAAGTGCTTCGAAACGGCGAGAAATTTCTTGCACGTGCCATGGAAACATCATTGGCGGAAGTTTTTATTTTTCAGGCGAAAATAAAACTAATTAGCTCACTTCATTCCCAACTTGTCGTTGAATGTTTTGTATTTATGTGTTTTATTTTGTCGATGGATTAAATTCGTACGCGAAGGTCAATATAGCGTGCAGGGAGTTTATTACGAAATATAATAAACAGAATGCACGCTAATTTGGATGTACATTCGCACTAGATTTAGAGTATCTATAGTAATAATATATTTTTATGACGTATTTCTTTTGTAATTTTGTTAGCTATATAATGTAAATCCTGGTTGAGAGAAACACACTAACAACTAAATATGTAAGTGGGATCTCTGCTATAAAAATATAAAGAAAAAAAGTAATAAAACCATAACTTTTTTTTCGTTGTTTTAACGTTTAATTGACAGTTGTCATAATATAATTATTTAATAGGCTTAGAATATTAAAGTGTATATTGAAAACCATATACGTACAATCACATTATTGTGTAGTGCTTCGAAGAAGTGTGAAAAGACCCGTTTCGCTCTATTCAGAGAAGATGATTGATTTGATGACAGAGTGATTTGTTTGCTTCAAAGCTGGTGTTGTTGATAAGAGGAAAGGAAACGGTCAATGGTCAAAAAGGAAGGTGACAGTTGCACAAGGACACAGGCCACTGGACACATTTCATACCCGGCAAGCGGGAGCGGTTACAAAGCGCTCTCCGAAGACTTTCCGAACGGAGCGTTCGGACGAGCACAAGTACTGGCTGCTAGCTTTCATCGCCATTCTTTCCTCGATCGCGGTACTGATGACAACAAGCGTGCTGTAGCTAATTTATTATCTTTATTTCATTTTTATTCATCATTTTCGTAATTTATTATTTTTATTTTAATTAAATACAGATACGTTAATGATATATACATTTAATACAAGCAAAATAAAGTTGTTTAAAGAAGTGTTAAGCACATCCACCCTATCCACGTCCCGATTATAAAACCATGCCAATTTTCTTCAATTTGGACCAAGTGAGTATATTATTCCTTGATTACGTGTGTGCATTACTTATTTGCTATCCTTACACTTACATACATCGCACAGTTTTACAAAAAAAAGAAAAAGTCTTGATGTGGAATCCGACTTCTTTACCATCCACTCCAAATAAGTGGCAAATCACTCACTTATAAATATTTATTTATTAATAATACACTCCCTAATTTGGGTTTTTACATGATGTGTGAGGTATAATAGCAAAGGTAGCAATATCAACAAAAAAAATACAGTAAGTCATATATAAAAAGTAATGAGATGTTAAAGAAATTAGAATAAGTATTCAGTAGATACAAAAGAAGAAAATGATTAAGAAATTAAAAATGTTAACAAGATAAATACTACAAATAATTAAATTATGATATATAATAGATAAATATAAAAAATAATTATTTGTTGTATTCAGATATATAGGAAAACTATAAAATAGAAGATGAGATGATTTGCCTTTTGAATGTGTGTAGTGTACGAGCGAACGTAAAAGTGAATTCGTACTACATTTATTGTCTTATTTTTAAAGTGTCCTGATTTGTTATGTTTGTTTAATTATAAGACATTCTTGAAATTTCTAAATCAAAATAGAAAAATTCCCACCTAATTGCAATTTGCCTCTTGACTTCTTTTCAACGAAAATATGCGTTAAAAAAGTATGTCCACAAATTAAGGAGGAACTTCACTTTATAAATTGATTAAATAATTCTTTAATTTCTTTAAGACATGACATTTCATTAATGTTTAAAACATATGAAATTGAGATTAGAATAAGTTCATATACTTTGTAACTTATTTGAATTAGAAGCTTACATTTTTCATCTTACTGATTCAGCATAAGGATTATTCTTCCTTGCAGATCCTTCGACAAAATGACGGATCATTTAAGGGCGTCTACGAAAACATACAGCTGTAGTTTGTAATGTACGTGCATATATATTACATTTCAAATTTCATTCTAGAACAGTGGTTTCCAACCAGTATGCCGCGAGTGATTAGGATTTGTGTCGCAAGGTATTATTGCGAATAGTAAAAAATAAACGTGTAATAAAGAAGCGACAATTTAAAGTACATAATTTTCGGGTGCAAACATTCTATAGATTTCCGATATATAAATATTGTTCTTTTGATAAAGAGACACTAACAGAATGCTAGATACATAAAACATTACTTATCTATACCTACAAAACTCAATGTCTGTCTGTCTGTTTGTTCTCTATACAAATCCATACCGTTTGTCCGATTCAATTAAAATTTTGCATTCTTATGCTTTGGGACCCGGCGGGTAACATAGGCAACATTTCCCCCCTATTCTCATACCCCTTCCTCTCTCCCTGACATATTTTCAATGCAAATCTGTACCGTTTGACCGATCGGTCTCAAAATTTGAAACTTATACTTTAGGACTCGGCGAGTAACATAGGCTACATTTCCCCCCTCCTCTTTACCCTTTTCCCTCCTTAACCCCTTTCCCTCCTTCTGATATATTTTTGATGCAAATCTATACCGTTCGATCGATCAGACTCAAAATTTGGAAACTTATTCTTTAGGACTCGGCAGGTAACATAAACTATATTTCCTCCCTCCCCTTTTCTCCTCCCCCTGATATATTTTCGATGCATCGATATACCGTTCGAATCAAACCTTTGTTTCCCCCCACAAATTTATTTTCAACTTAATCCTTAACCCGTGCAACGCCAGGTACGAACAGCTAGTTTCTAATATAATTCAATATCCCAATTACAAGTGTTGTTAGCCTCCTCTAGCAATATGCATATATTCTAAATATGAGTGCAATGCGGTAATATACGAAATAGGAACATTATGTGTACAGCTTTTATGATTGTACAGTGCAAGTGGTGAACATGCAAATAAAATAAAATTAGAAATGATTAAAAATAATTGATACAGAGCAACATGAACATCGCAAATTTAAGGATGAGTTTTGCGATTGTTGTGCATAAAATAATTATCATAAATATATATATATATTTTATTTCTTCAATGGATAATACATGTGATTTCTTATAAAATAATGATAACTTGCAAATATTAACATCAAATTATTATTATATGTATTATCACGCATATAATAATCCTTCTCCGTGATACGTGCGGTTATGTTATACCTCACCAAAAAGAATTAAGATTCTTGTATGCGGTGAGGGAAAATAGTTGATTTTGATATTCTGTGTTTTAGGGATTTAGATTGTTGTCAAGAAAATGTATATCTACAAGAATATCAGCATCAACGTTTGAGTAGACCCAATATATATTATATGTACGATATATTCTTGTGACGGGAGAAAACTAACCAACGTTACTAAGATGCTGTCTTAATCTATATTGATTCGGATTTTTTATATGTGGCTGAACATGTAATAGGTGTCAAATAGCTACAACTAAAATTCATCTAATCAAGTTTTACTCTAATACTATAGCGGCAGATATAAAATGAAATTATGGAAAACAAAAAAAATGTTTCAAGTGTAGAACTTGAGAAAAACAATGGTGACATGAGTGTTCTAAAGTGTAACGCTGAAATTATATTATTTTAAATAGTCTCCAACGACGCTTAAAAGGTTGGGAACCACCGTACTAGATGCAGTGGCGAAGAGCGCCTTCACTTGCAAGCTGGTTCTCGTAAACGTGAACCGTGAACGATTCAAACTAAAACTTTTCCTTCGAAGTGAAACGCTCGACAAATTTTCTTAGATTTTCCCGACTTGATTAAATTGAATCGGGTGAAACCAAAACGATTCCATCATAGTGTATTCAAATTTTGTTAAGCTTTTTCACTCACGGACATAAGATACCTTTTTTTTTATCGATATTGTCCAAATCCAAAATTTTCTGAAATTTTCTGGATGTTTCAAAGTGTGTCCTAGATTATTATACATTTTACATATATAACCTTTTGACTTACAACATCACCCTTATATTTTATTTTTTAAATTGTCTTTAATTTCTTTACCATAAAACGTATTCTTTGCGATGCATCGATGGTCGATCTTTGAATGTGTCAGAGCGTAACAGGCTCTTGCGCGGACGGCCATATGAATATGTGTGTGTTAGTGTGTGCGTGTATGTGTGTATGTATAGGCATTTGTACGTCCAGAGAGGATGTTTAAATACCCGCGCGTACTAGTTATTTTATTAGACAATAGTATAAAAGACAAAATATGGTACATAAGGCTTATTCAAAAAGCGAAACATCTGAAAATCGAAATAGCTATCGAACAGTACGCTCTGGTATCGTGAAATTTACACACTTTGCTCTGACGGGAATATATAGGATCTAGGTTAATGCTACTTTTCTCAGGTCACAACGAAATTTTCATCATCAGTTACGTTGCTTTCGTAGTGATATTTAACTATCGTAAAATATGATAGCGCAAAGACGCGATATTATTTGAAACATATTCTAAGATCATTAATAAGATATCTCCATTCCAGGATATCAACAACTTGGTCCTATTTTTATAGCACATGTTTTAAGTTTGAAAATAGTAAGGATATTCATGCGACATGTATTTCGTAATCGCGTAATCCATTATATGCACAACGCTACAATATACAAAGTGATAAAATTCACAAAGTTGTCGAGTGTTATACTAATATAAATATGCGAAGATTTTAATACTAATATGCTGCTAGTTGCAACCCGTCAAAAACGAAGTAACATTGTTTCGCGTCTTTGTATGCTTTGATGCTCCACTGAGAGGCGGCAACAAGCATCGAACGGTCGGTTCAGATTTGTTAGCCCGGGGTTCAAACCCCGTCTCCGGCCGTTTAATTTTGATTTTCGGTAGTGAATTCGAACGAAATAATCGGACATCACACGAAGTTACGGGGAAACATAGATAAACTGACGGATGGACGGACAGACAACGAAATCATTATTTTTGATTAATAAAATGTTTTTAAAACACACATGCTTGTAAAATAAATAAGCAAAAATTATGAAATTGACACGTTTTGCCAGATAGATATTTTAAAACACGACATCACGAGATGGTAGAGGCGGAATAATCGAAGATTTTATAGCACTCTTCACCGTTTACAGCGAATCGGAAATTGCTAGAAGGTCTAGTAGGGTGGTTCACTGGATTCTGGAAGCATCGCGAAATGAAATTTACTGTAAAAGGAGCCAGGCCAGTTTGACAGGCAACACACGACACAAAAGTGAGCGAATTGGGAATCGCGAGGTAGCATAAACAAGAGTTTAGCGAAACAATGGGTATACTTGCGATAGAAAAATTGCAGCATATTAAAAAAGTACCTGCGTAGAATATTATGGTGGTAAAAAGTGTAAATAAAAATCGGAGCTCCAATAAATTCGTTTCCAGTGATTTAATTAAATTAATAAATCGATAATTAATTTCACGTGTTTGACAATATATAAAGTGGTGCTTTAGATATATTCCTCTCATGTACAAAATTCTTGATCTCGGATAAAGCAAGTTCTACTATAAATAATAAAAAATCACACTAACGTTTCACATCCAAGGAAGAATATATATCAAAATAATTTTCTAACATAAATACGCGAGTCTACCTAAATTAAAACTAAACAATGTTCTCGAAGGTAGACAATGCCCGACTATTTGATGAACCCTACGTATCTACTGTATACCGCAGGGGCATATTGTTGCAGATGGCTCTAGGGAGCGTCCTTTGCTAAGGGTTGAATTGTCGATGTGAAACTAAGGTTAAGTATTATATCTTAGCTGCCTTAAAGGTTATTTTGAAAACGTTATTAAACTAGTTGAGGTTTACAATGAAAGGCGAAGAAGAGCGCTATTTTGAATATTATATTATACGTGAACAAGTACGTATGTTAAGGTAAGATTCTACTTTGAAATATTGAAAAAATATATTTTTTTTTATCGTTTTCAGTTTTTGTTTCGTTACGAGTAAATATATTCAAGAATGTATTCTTAAAATTTTAAGTCAATTCAACCAGTCTTGCAGTCATCGCTGATAAAGTTTTAGTTAATTTTTCCTTTACAAAAACTTTGAACGCGTTTAACTCGAAACTACTTTTTTACATCGCTTGGTGCTAAAATTTCCGAAACTACTAAACCGATTATTGTTAAATTTTAACGACATATTTTCTACACCTATAGCAACCGACTAAATAAGAATTTGATTTTTAATAAAATAGAAGAAAAAAAAAAATTTACAATTTTTTTTGGCAAAAAGCAGTGAAAAAACATGCATTTTTTTCCTTTTTTGCCGCCATTTTGTTATTTTGGATTAACATTAAAAATTCTAATTTAATCAGTTGCTAATGATATATAAAACCGGAAAATTTAAAGATTTAATTAATACACTTATAAAATTAATAATTAATACATTTAATTTGAAAAGAGATAACGTTAATTATAACTTTATTTAAACATATCCTATTGTCAAAACTTTTCAAATCAACAGTAGTATGGGCATGAGAGATTTCGGATATATAATAGACATTTATTGTTTTAATTTTGTTTTTCCTCTCACCACAAATGATTCCCACAGAATTCCCCCACGTTCACACTAGGATACAACCAGTTCCGGTTCGGAGCGGACGTGGCCGGATATGATAAACTCCCTCGGTGCATTGTTGCGCTGGAGTTCCTGTTTCACAAATGACCATAGTTGTTGGGGCGAGTACGCGCAATAGCTATCGCCAATTGAACAGTCGGTTAAAGAATCAACCACAGTCCAAAATTTGAGTTAAATGAATTCAACATAAATTCTTAAAACTTTGAACTTTCTATGTCCTTAGGAGTTAATAAAGACGCTGAAAAGTAGAACTTCACACGACATTTAAAATGTCCACAAAATTTTAAATAATTTTTCTGACTCATTATACATACTAAATCAAATACACCTTACCTACCTCAAGTATGCTACATGATCAAATGAATTATTCCATAGACAACATTTTCGTGCCAATTTTACTAAAAATTACTTCATAAACCTCAGTAAAGATAAATTGCCCATAACAAAATTAATTTATCAAACCTATTAGATATTTTCTATGACAGCCTTTCATTATTTATGTCAAATCTTAGCCAAATCATTATCCATATCCCAATATGCTAATTTCTTCCCATTTCAAATGCCCATATCCCAATATCACCAATATGCCTTTCCCATATCCCAAATTTTTCTTTTCCAACCCTCCTCTTCTTCTCCTCCTTCAAAATTTGTTTTTATTGTCACAGAATCGTGGTCGTGGGAGGTAATAGAAAAATGGAATTTAAAAAAAATATCAATTCACTGAAGATAAATTTGATCGCAGCACTGAGTAAATTAAGGTACTTCAATTTTCTTATTTTCACTAGAATATTCGCTGCCATTTTGTTTATCGCTAGGAAATTTCGCTGTGATTCGCACTAGTCTACTTTTCTTATCATTCGCGCGTAAGTACCCCTTCTGGGCTTGTCTCTAGTAAAACGCCATTCTATGATCGCTTGTCAAGAATAACTCTGGCCCCGAGTATGCCCGTTTTTATACACAAATATTGGTTTAGCGATACACCAAGAATGTTCCATTCTAGATTCATCTAGAATTTTCGAGAGACTTCTATAATGTATTGTCACCATTGTTTTAGACTCTCGTGACAGAATATTAACTTTTCTTTTGACTCACAAGTATTATTCAAGACATATTAAAAAATTACTGAAATTAAATATTTTTTTAATTTCATACATATTTTTTCCTGTATCAACTGTCTGTTTCATATATAATTAAAATAAAAACTTGACATAAATTGCCCACTCTGCGCGCATCTCGTCTAGACTAGATTAGATCTAGGTCCAGGCATGTTTGCAGGTTAAAAGCTTAACCATTTAATTGGCGACGACATTTGATATCGAAATTACTACACAAATACACAAAAAAGGCTTCTAAATCGGCCCCGCAATTTCGCCACCAAATTCGGCATTTTTTAGCTATATTGGTCATCCTCCGCGCTACTTAAACTCATATGAGAGCAAGCGTTAAAATTAAATAAAACTTTTATGTACTACACCAACTCACTGGACACGGATTCAATTGGAGTACCGTTCTTAAATTCACGCTAATTGTTACTGAAATATTTCACACAGGTTTGCATTAATTCACGTTATGTGCACGTAAGTGGTTGCACTTATTTCCAAATGCCATTTAAGTATTCCTTTAATCTATTGTCCCTGGTCGCACACGCCTTTGGCTTCTATGGCATCATCGAAATGTCACAATAAATAACTCTCACGTTTCGCCTTTCTGTGGCGTTAACTCGCTCAGACATAACTAACCCGCGTGCGCGTTTACACCTCTTTTATAAGGAAATTTCAGAGCTCACAATGCAACGAGAGTGTTCGAGAAGTTTCCACATATTTCTAGTGATTATGTGTATAGCCCAGTGGACCGTTCAAGAGTCTTCGATAATGCGCAGTTATCATTGTTTTAGACTCTCAAGGCAACATTGCCACGTCTTATGTGTAAAGTTTTCTGGGATATTCTGCCATGTATATGTGACCTCTCTGGCCAACCTTTCGGATCCTATTGTAGGGTGCATCATCAGGGCTGATGTGATGAGTGTGTGTTGAAGTGTAGGTTAATTATTGCCTTGCAATACCATACCGAAGTCAGGGGGTGTCCAAAACACAATCTGACTTCCGACAGTAGATAAAACAGCGACCTACCGAGAATACCTGTCTCTGACACGAAAGCACAAAACAATACATCAAAACATCCTGCTCTCGACACGTTTGTGCAATCCATTACTTAACCTAACACTAATTTTGACACACTCTGACTTCGGTATGGTATTGCAAGGCAATACTTAACTTAAATTAACACTTTAACACACACTCATCACATCAGCCCTGATGATGGACCTTGCAATAGGATCCGAAACGTCAGCCAGAGAGGTCACATATACACAGCAGAATATCCCAGAAAACTTTACACAGAAGATTTTGAACGGCCATGAAAACCTGAGAACATTTTTAACATTGTCATGGTCCGTGAGTATGTGGGAGGCAAATAAAACACTAAAAATTTTAACTTCTGTTTATTGTGCAGACAAAGTCACTGGACATAAATTTAACTAGAGTACTGTTCTTAAATTCACATTCACTAATTAATCAAATCTTTTAAAATTAAATATATTTTTTGGACTTTGGCTGTTTTTGCAAAACATATTTCAATTATTTGCACTCGCAGTATGTGGAATAGGTAATAACTTTGAACTTCCCCAAATTGAAAACAAATGAAATAATTTTGAAGCAGGAATTTGGATTGGACATACAATAATTTATTAAAGTTAGCTTCAAAACTGCATACGGATTACACGTGATGCAAAGCACTAAGAGATAATAAAATAAAGCATTTTATTTTTATTTCATCCATTTTTCTAGATATTTTCAAGGTGATGCTTTTGTCGCGCCACTGTTAGTTTATTAGTATTTTTTAAATATTGCGTATTTAAAAATATAATATTACCCTTATATATTTAGTTTATAAATGAGTGTAGAAATAAATATTTTTTTGTTTTTTATATAACACATTAACTTTGCAATGAATCTCAAAATATTTGAGTAATACATGCTGCCTGACGCCACAATTATGCCACGAAAATCTTTGATTCAATCTACTCGACTAACTAGTATTCTTCATGACAGCCATATCTAAATATTAATTAACTTATCTAATGGTCCTTTGAGCGTGTAATACTGCCTGTTGTAGACAGACTAATAATGTCTGTCATAGACAAAATCCACTGAAATCGATCGCGCTAAGGACCGCTTATAGTGGCACTTGGAGTTGAGCTTGGAATCTGCGCAATCCACACTTGCGCAATTTTGTGTTGATCTACATTTTTTGTAAAATACTCTTCATTTTGCTTGGAACATTATTTTTCTTCTTATGAAGCCATCTCCTATCGGAGGTCGGCGATCGTTCTGGTAATAACGACTCCATATACCGCCGTTCGGAACAATTCAGTCAAGTTACACTTATACCGCTTCCTCAAGTTACGCAGCATGATGACATTATTAATGCTTTATTTATCAAAAAAATATTCACACTTTTTTCTAATGGCACACTAGGACTATTCGTTAGGTTCAACAACCACCTGTTGTCGGCCTGTTTTTTAAATAAATCAAATAAAAAAATACCAATGATACATCTTCTTCTTCTTCTTCCTCGGCCTTCATCTCTCCACGGCTGGATAGAGTCCTCTTCCATACGCTTCCATACTTCCTTGTTATTTGCTCGTTGTAGCCATTTCTTCCCCCCACAGCGGTTATATCGTCGGGCCATCTCTTTTGAGGTTTTGATTTTCCCAAGGTCTCCATTTCAGAACTCTGGGAATCAATCTTGTACATTCTAATTATTTATCTTTACTACAAATTGATTCAATGTTATACCTTTAGGACGTATTTGGAGAACATTTTTTTGCATTACAATAGTAACTATAAATTTAACATTTTCGATGCCACAGAACGAAATTTAATTTTTCTTTATGGGTATTTGACGTAATAAATTAAATAACTGAGTTAATAAAATAATGTATATATAACTTCTACGATTGTCCAACATTTCATAGAAAGATTAGAGATATTAAAAATAAAATGCAAACTTAAAGATGGCTTATCTTCATGAATTTTGATGTTAGGATATGGTTGCTTGAACTTTTTCTACACATAATTTTGATAGGAATTTACCTGTAAAGTATTATGACTATCTCTGTTCTAACCTGTATATATAGAGAGAGCACGGATGTAAAAGGCGTTGGGCAGAAAAGTGACGGAAAATTTACGTGATAAAAAAATGTGTTTACACTCTAATATAATAAAATTCTCACTCAAAACTTTCTAAATGCGATGACCATAATTTCCAGCTTAAGGGCTAACACGACCATGAAATTAAAAAAAAATTCTTTTTTGCTTCGTCTTATTGTTTGAAGTTCTAAGAATCCAAAATACATTTCTAAGAATAAATTGAGTTATTTATTAAATAACGCCCTTCAAGGCTTTTACACATAATATGCCTAAGGGTAAAATGAATAAAATAAAACTTTTAATAATGCATAGTGATTGCCCATGAAATATAAACAAGAAAATATAATAATACAAAGTGGAAAGCAAATATATAACGGTAGCATAATACAAAGACATAAATATAATAATAAGTAAAAAGCACGTATATGGCAAAAGCAGAAGCTTGAAGAAAGCATACTATAATAAAAAATAAAACAATATAAAATAATAATAATATAATAAAAAAAGCAATAGCATAAGTGAAATACAATCCACTTATTTAACTTCAAACTGACGAATACTAGTAGTCTTTCAACGCACCTTTTGAAATATGTTTAAATATTAAACGTCAAGTTGCTCGTATTTGTTCGCTATTCTAGGAAGCCTTTGCATAGGGAAATTAAAAACGTACCTAGTTTGTTGCTGCAGTTTCCTGCATGACTTCTAGTTACGCGAGATGGAACACGCAAGAAGATACTTTCAAATAGTTGTGATGGGTTATTATGATAAATTAGGATTATAATGAATTTAGATTTATAATATCCCTGGATAACTTTGTTTTACAGAAAAACTGTGCGACATAAATAATATGCAATATATATTTTATTGATTCTGATTGTTGTAAAATAATTTCATCCTACATGAAGCTATTTAATAATGTTTAAGAAAAATATTAATAAAACAACTGTTCATTCATTCGTCATAAATATACTTTTCAAATATAAAGCTGTTTTAGGCAATATATATTCACAAGTATTTTTAATGGTATCTATCTATTTTTTGGATCGAAAGCACTATTTTTGTTTTTGTTGAGTATGAATAAATAAACTATTTTTGAAATTTTGATGTATAACATTTTTAAGCTAATTTATGGAAAGCCGCAGACTTATTTACCGACTCGTCCAAACTGCTGTAAAACTCGTTTTTTTTACATGCAACATCATTGCATTGAAGGTCCTTTGAGGGACAGCACATAGCTACGCATAGAAAATACTAACCAATATATGTATGCTGTAACCAATGATGGTAAAAAAATTGATATAGGTATGCAATAATTACGTACATTTTTTTTTAATTTTAATAAATTTTTGTTGCGTGTAGGTGTACTCCCTTAACCCAACGACCTCTTGGACACTAATTGGATATCTTACCGCTAGTCCCAACAAGCTAATCAATCTTCCTTACCCAACTTTGCCATAATTAATGTATTTAAGATTCAGAGACTGACCGCGGAGGTGGTGTCCGGAGATAGACGGCGATAGACATATGCTTAGAAAGATAAGTTCACAAAAAAGTCTTCATCTTTTTCTTACAAAAGGCATGATTAACAGTATTAAAAAATTAAAGAATAAGTGATTTTAGAGAAGAAAATATTTTGAAAAAATTCAAAAAAATTATCAGTCAATATACACATTGAGATTATTAAGATGTTCAATAAAATAAAAGTATACAATTTTGCAATCGGCCATTTTAACTGAGACACCGATCAAAGCGAATGACGTCAGGCCTAAGTAACCATCACCATCACTGTTGTCATAGACAAAATGCAATGTTTACTTATGCTTGACGTCATGACACCTGCTGGCTTTTTCGAGCGAAATTAGAAATAGGTAGATGAAAATTCATTTATTTGGGTAAAAACTTAAATTATAACTGAAATAATATTATTTTCGGTAATATTAGACGTGTACCTACATTAAAGGAGGTTATTTCAAAATCTGCCATCATTAGGGAACCCGCCCTCAAAAAGCGAAATGTGCCATTTAACAGGAACTTCGAATGTTTCCGGATTTTCGTCAGGGTGTGGGTATCCCGTTGGGAGATTCTGCAGGGATCATAATTTTACTATTTTTTACGTAGTTGCTAACTCTAAGTGTTGCAGAGGGGAGTCGCCTCCCCTCTTCCTGGTGCTGCTCCTGTATAATATGGTTACGTATCTGCCAGTCCTGACTTCCCTGCCGGGGGTCATTTTGTTTTTATTTGTGTATCGTTTCTTTTTTTCCCCTCGTTAGAAACGATTTTTTTTATTCTTCTTTTTCTTAGTGCTTTTTCTTTTCAACTTCCAACAAAAGCCATCTTGCCCTTTGCCAGACTTGTCCTTATCTCTATATAAATATTTCTTTATTTTGTTTTCCTTTTAATAACGTTTATTTTTACTATACACGATAATTATATATATTAATATTTATTTATTTTATTTTCGTTGTTATATTGAGATTGCTTTTGTATATGATACTCAATAATATGTATTCATTCATTTAATCTACACTTCACCTTATTTTTTTAAAAATACCTGAATGACGTTAATATAAAACTAAATAAATATTAGAAAGTAGTCACATTAATACTTCATAGATGAGAGTTACTTCTCGAAACATAAGTAGTAAAATATAAAATTATAATTAAAATCACGTAACAGTAACACAGTTTATATTTTCCACCCAACTTAATGGTCTCCTTTAAATATTTCAAAATGATATAATTCATTTGCATTTTCATTGTATTTGGAAACAGAACCTACTTGGCGGACCATAGATCAAAAGGTGAGTTCTTAATCACTAGATAATTAATATAATTAATTATTATCCTGGGTGATTTGAGGTATATTCTTTACAGACTTAAGCTGATTTTTATGTATTTTGCAGGTGAATTATAAAAAAGGTCAACGAAACATCAATTAAGAGAATATTCTTACAAAAAACCTGAGCACTATCACACGATTTCAGAGATAATATTTTAAGACTTTTTTAATTGCAAATTATACAAATTAAGCTTCCAATTTATTTTTCAATTACGAAAGAGAATGTGAAAATATAAAAACCTGAATTTACTGTAGGGAAAAATGTATTTTATGTCTAATAATTACTAAACCAATAAACAAATTTTCCATCTACTAAAATTTACCGAACCTTATTTTAATTAAAACTCATTTAACTTTTACTTAAGTTTGAATATAATAATTTAATATTTATATAAATATGTATATTATTCGCGGCGGTGGGATTCAAATGAAATAGTCAATATCAACTAAACTTTTATTTATAAACAGAGTCACTAGATACAAACTTAACTGGAACACTATTTCGTGATTTGCACTAACTTCTCGAGAATATTCCACACGCAGCTGCTCTTGTACACTCAACTTGGTTGTCTATGTTCCCCTTTTCTCGCTTTTTCTATGGCTTCTTCAGCAATCGCCCGTTCGCATACCTTTTTATAAGACTGACTAGACGTGTGATGGCGTTGCCATTTATATAAAGTCCTCGATTTATGTTGCTTTCATGTATATACTCGCGCATTCGACAGACTTCCATGGCATCTTTTAAATAATTCAAACTGTTCGGAAATCCTCGAATATGCGCAGTTCTTTTTGTTTACAAAAACTCGTGACGCTATTATTTGGGTAAATTTTAGTAGCATCCTTGAACAGACCAAAGTGAACTAAAATTGTATCTCTAAGTTGGTAATTTAATGCCTTTTTACTCCCTTTCTTATAACTCGTAGCGTCTGCTTGCTTGTCCGTCGAAAAAACTTTGGATCGATTTTAAACCCTTTTCTCGTGATCCAATCGAGCTGAAACTTTGCAGGCAGACTCAAGGCGACGATAAAAATGATCTAACATTGATAATCATAGTATAATTTTGGATTTTTCAAAAAATGTTATTACTTCCTTACGTAGCGTCGCCCGACTCAAGCCCAACGCGTGAGATAAGCGCCAAACCTGTTTCAACTAGTAAATAAGAAAGGTGGTATAATAAGAACTTAGTTTTTATGTGTTGGTTTTCTTATTCTAACTTTTCAGAACAAATAATTGTACGTATTTATGATATAAAAATTTATAAAACTGAGAAAACTTCGGTGGCTGGGTCATGTGGAGAGAATGTCCGAGCATCAAGTACCAAAGTCTCTGCTGAACTCAAGGCCAATAGAATGAAGGAGCTTAGGAAGGCCACAATTAAGATGGAGTGACAACGTCCTCAAAGATATCTCTGCTTTAGAGCTTTAGAGGAGAGAGCTGGCACTAGACCGAGTTGAGTGGAGGAAGATTATTGAGGAGGCCAAGACCCACCAAGGGTTGTAGTACCAATAATGATGATGATGATGATGATTTATGATATAATTTTTGTCTCTTTCTATCAGTGTCACTGCATTTACGTCCAGATCAAAATTTAAATGCGTCATGGTATCAGTATTCTACTTCCTCTTCCAATGTTTGTCCGATTAGCGACCACTTTAGAGATCATTCGTTATAATTGTTCGTAATCATATATTATAACTGTGTCGAATGTTTTGGGTTCGCATACTGGTGGTAACCATTTTTTTTGTTATAAATTGATTTTTCTGTATACATTTCTCACCGATTGATTGAATTTGTTTTAAATTTTAAATAAAAAAAATGTTAACGTTTTTAAATAATCCCGATGAATTTCGGCCAAGGTTTTAATAACCGGCATAAAATTATTTAAATATTCCTTAATTTAATATGTACCCCTTTTCAAATTCACCGCAAACTGAATGTTAATCAACCCCTAACTAATTAAGTTTTCGCGGCTAAGGCTCTAATTTTATCATATTTATGATCGAGTATTGCGGGCACGCTTCTTGGCTGTAATTTGGGCGTAATTCAATGATGTTTTTCCCTTCAACGCTAGGTGATAAAAGTGCCTGTGAAATAAAATTACTACGAGTTGTATTTCTAAGTATGTAAATATATATTATTGTGTATTTTATATATAAAATATTTTTTCTAATTAACGATTAGAAAATATGAAAGAATTTATTTAAATAATTGATATTCAATATATTAAATTGATGTTTCAAAGCACCATAGCTCATGCTGGAAATGACCAAAAATATTCACATTCTTATTTCAAAGTTTTAAAAATTTCACGATTATTAAGACTATAAAAGCGTCCGATCATGAGGCGGTATTCCAAAATTTTTTTGAAGTTTTGTAGTGGGGTATGTAGCAAAAATGAGAGACCACAAAATGCATTTGAAATCCGGTAATATGTAAATATAATAATTTTGTTAATATTATGATTACAAAAACGAAATTGTATGGCTGGATAAGGTCTCGAACCTCGGACGCGCAATTGGCAACGCGACAACCAACCAACAGCCCGTCAAAAATATACTATATAATATATTAAGGCTAGGACGCGAAACATTAAATTAAGCCTCCTATTTTTTTACGCTTGACGTCATTAATATATCATTTTTCCTTTATTTTAGTTTTAAGTATAGGTTTTAGTTTAAAGCAACGAAGGAATGCTAAAGAAAATTGAAATAGTACAAAACAGAACGATGCGCATAATATTGAAGTGTAATAGGAGAAGCACAAAAAAAACAAAAATATTTAATGCCCTAGGGCTAGAAACAGTAAATCAAAGAATAAAGTATAATGTATTGGTGCAAATATTTAAAATTAAACACGGATTATTACCCAAATACTATGATGACAGGATGAAGCTGAATAGGAACTTTCATTCTTACAATACAAGAGGAAGCGACAACATAAGATTACCAAAGAAAAAGAAAAACACCTCACAAAATTGTACGATGTATAAAGGTATAAAAATCTTCGATAGCCTGCCAAAGGAAATTCAAAACACGGTGAATATAAGGAGGTTCAAACAGGAGTGCGAACATTTTATTGTAAAAACTTTTAAACGACTAGATTGAATGCAATATGTTTAAGTAAAATCATGTATTAGCCCACACAACATTATGTGTGGAACCAAATAATTAATATAAATTTAAAAAAAAGTAACCCATAAAAACCAAAAAAAGTTTTTATTATACTCCCTTTCTTTGTAAAATATACAACAATTAAAGACGAATTAAAACATAAAACATAAAACTAAATTTACAATAATTTAATATATTTCTAAAATGTCAGCTGTTTTGAGCTTTGAACATTTGTCAGTCAATTTAGATTTTCGACATTCGTAGTGAAGTACCTATTATGCATACCGACGGAGTAATTCAAATTTAGAAATTTAGAGTAATTCAAATTCCGCGACGTTATCGGGCCGCCGTAATCAAACTTTTCTAATGATTTCAATTTGAAAAAAACAATAAAATTTCTAAAAATCCGAAATTATACTATAATTATTAATTTTTTAAAGAAAATTTGATAGATCTTCTTGATCGTCGCCACGAATCTATTTGCCAAGTTTCAGCTCGATTGGATCACGGGAAAAGGGTCAAAAATCGATCCAAAGTTTTTGTTGACGGCAAGCAAGCAGACGCCACGAGTTAATATAAAGGTAGTAAAAAAGTAATACTTCTACCGCGCATACATGCACAATTTTTTTTTATTCTAAAAGCGAATTCTGATTTTATGTTTTTTATATGTGTAAAACGCTGATGAAGACGTTTATATGTTATAAATCATTACGTTTTCCGAACTCCGCTCTGGGGGGATATTATTAAACCTTGGAGCGCCGTCGTAAAGCCCTATTTGATTCAATAAAAGATGGTGATTCTAAAATCACAAATGTCTAGCGTAATTGTTGCAGACGACTTTAACTTGCATCAACTCGAATTACCGGCAGTAAAATAATTATGAACTTGAGAAAATGTAATGTCACTAAAATATATGAAGTTTTTTTGATGAATAATTAAAGATTTTCTCAAAAAATTCATTAATAGATATACTGTCACGTGTCGCGGCTACGGGAGGAATACATGAAAAAACTGTAAATGGATTAGCGATTTATTAATTTATGGTTAATTAACTTCTAATATGATTAATAAAACTAAATTCACCACTTTTGTATTCAAAATATCAACATGTTTCAGAGCCCATGGTCCCTTCGTCAGGATACAAATGTAAATTAACAAAATTTAATTTAAAAAATAAGTATAGACAATCAAAATATTAAAAAAGTTATATATGGAAAATGAATAAAAATAAAGTACCTACTTAACATGAAAATAAATTTAAAAGATGATTTGTAAAAAGGACCTGGTTATTTATAATATTAAATTTACTATTAACACTTTTTCTTATTTCCTAAATTTCTAATTTATCCAACTGTGATTCTGTATAATTTGTGTATAAAATTGGTAAACCCTTATTAATTTCAAAAGAATGATCCATAGACACGGGCTATGAAACATGTTGATATTTTCAATACAATAGTGGTGAAAACTTAGTTTATTTTTATTAATTATATTAATAATGTCACCACAAAATTATTTTGCAGTTTTTGAAGAAGAGTTTAATTAACTATTCAAAGTACACAGTCCCTTAAAACGAATTGAATTTAACGCTGTTCTTTAAATTACACTATTTCACAGTACGTAATTTGTAAATGAACACTTCATTATCGCTGGGTAAACACGTTTTTAACATTCACAAGAACATTCTATTCAATTCTCGCTTATTTCATGCATACATTACAAGAGACGGCGATCGCATAAAACTTCAGAAGAAAAAATCTTCGCAAAGTTGTCTAACATAAAAACTACGATAGCTTGCCGATAATAATATAAAACACAATGAATATAAAGCAGTATGAACTGGAGTTTAAAAAAATTATCACGAAAAACTTTTATACAAGTAAATAAAAAAAATTTGAAGATCACCCATGTAGTAAGTACCCAAATATTAAACACGTTGTTTTAAAGTTCAAAAAATATTTTCATACATGTTCTTCAGGTGTTTCTATGGCTCTTGCTTGTGAGCGACATGATTATTAATTTAATGTGATATTAATTTGACGTGATATTAATTTAACGTGATATTAATTTTATTCGAAATAATGACCACATAAGGCTGAAAAATTAATAATGTATAGTCATCCATTTTACTTAAATGTTGAAAGTTTCAGAGCTCTGGCTGGTCGGAAAGTTGGTGAAAAATCAACTTCAATATTCCACATCAACAAACAACAAACAACAAACAAACAGACAAAGAGAATTAAATAAAAGCATGTAATGACTAAAGATTGTGTTACATATTTTTAATGTAATTCATCTATTTGCCCGTACAACATAAGCGTGGAACTAAATAAACGGTGAAAAATAAAATAAAAAAATATTACTTTTCCTTCCTTTAAACTAGTGCCTTTCAGATATGATACTACTCGTGCCGACCCTTTTTCGAAGTACTCCTATTCGGCGTTTAGCTTCTTCAGCGATTCTGTCTTTATATTTTCAATGTTGACAAAAAGTCGTTTGTTTTCATTGATTATAGGAAGATGTCGCAAAGAGACATGTCGTGCGAATACGCAAGCTAAGGCATCTTTGGCTTTAGGCAAGATATGTTGTTCCATTTTTATTCCCTTTCTTTTAACTCATAGCGTCTGCTTGTCGGCTTAACTGCCGAAAAGACTTGGATCGATTTTTAACCCTTTTTCCGTGAACCAATCGAGCTGAAACTTTGCGGGCAGACTTGTGGCGAAGATAAAAAGGATCAAACAAATTTTCGTTAAAAAATTTAATAATTATGAAATAATTTTGGATATTTCGAAATTTTAACGATTTATATATTGTTTAATTTTCGTTTTGTGGGGTAGGCGCGTGGAGTAGGCGCGAAACCTGTTTCAATGAGTAAGGTATAAAAAAAGTATAATAAAAACTTGTTTTTTATGACTTAGTATTTATAAAATAAATTGTCGAGCTTATCTAACATGTACACTTTTCGACAGTCAACAATAAAACAAGGATTCAATATGGCTTCCAATTTAAAGATACGTAAAGGACAAGTGTTGCAATACTATAAAAAAAATTGTAACAGTCAGACTATGGAATTGTCTAGGGCACTCTGGAATCGTCTGGGGCACTCTCATAAACGCTGGAAGAATACTGTAAATGGAAAGCAAGTCCTCGAATTCAAGAAACCAACCAAGAGTATTATGGTTTTGACGTTTGACAGCGTGACAAGTTCACCATAGAAAAGCGTAAACGTTACGTTGGTGGCTAGAATGCAACGATAGCGGTTTTAATCGGTCAGTAAATAAGTACCAAAATAACGAGCGGAATATTCTCGACAGTAACGTGAATTTCTTTATTTATTTATTTGAGGGAGAATTAACAGTAGGTTTATATTTTAACAAATATAAAATAATGGACATAAAATTCTGCCAATTACAAATTTTCCACTGAATACAGTAATTTATTAAAACAAGTGTGACGTAGTAAAATATTTTTTTAAAATTATTCTAACAACGAGTTGGGAGGGTGGAGGGAATGTGGGACGGGAGTAGAAGGGAAGATAAATGTATGAATTAGTTTGGGTGCGGTGGTGTAAATATTGTTTATTTTATGTTTCTTATCGTTGAGTTCAAAATGTCAATGTGATGATAGTTAAATGAGTTTGTTGATCTATAGATAAAAGAGTTTTGTTTTGAGTTGGTCTTGCAAAGAGGGAGATGAAAAGTAAGTGAATGTCTGTTATTGTGAATTGGGATATGGAAAGATATTCGTTGAAAAAGTTCAGGACTATCAACTAGGTAGGTGATATTTAGTGAAAACCTATGTGTAATAATTGTTTTTAATGACAGTTAGCATGAATTAAAGAAATGTGCGCAAATAAAATTGGTATCTAGTGACTTTTTATGTAAATAAATGTTCAATTGTTTTAGTTTTTTCATTTGTCTTCCATAGCCACGTCCCGTGACAATATATATTTTTTATAAGCAACATATAATAGAACTTGTTAGTAAGCTTTTAGGAATGTAACGGATATCTGCGTATGCACTTTGGAGTAACTATGAATGTTAAGGACGTGAGAGTTGTGTCAGATCAAAAAAATGTGGCTCTCTATCCTCTGAGCCAACTCCTGTGGGCGTTAGCCCTTTTTTCTGTCTGGTGCTAAGAAACATCAAAGATATAATGAAACATATTTTCGAGTTTATAGCGCTAATTTTGTGGTTGGACCAAATTATTAATTATAAAAAGCCAACAAACTTTGTATAAGCCTCAAGCCTCCGTCTTGAACGATAATAGCTTAATTAATAATAAAATATATTTAGTAACATAGTAATATATACCTTCAGAATATTATAAAATATTCTGGGGGAATATTCAACATTATCATTAGGTACTCGATGGTTTGTGAAAATAAACGTAGATAATTAATCCTTAAAATACAATATGTTTTGTATTTATTATTTATTTGCGGTGAAACTCTATCTCTATATTGATTTTATTATAACCACTTAACTCAGGCTTAATAATTTCGTGCTGCTCTTCGAGTATTTTACAGTTAATTAATCTAATTTCGGAGCAATTTTCCTTATTATTAATTGACCTTCAGAAACTATTGAAAATAATATAAAAATATACCTACTATACAATAAATGCTAGGGTTTTTTGGGAAGGAGGGAGTGGGGTGCTTTTGTTTTGCGCGAGCCTTAAATAATAAACAATTGGTCAAAGTGTGGGGATGAGATATTCGGAGAGAGTAAATTGGGGTGAGTTCTAAATTCAGAAAAAAAATCATTGGCGTAATAAAGGATGCTGATTACAAAAATGATGTCAAATTTTGGCGCAAGCAAGTTTAAAATCAGTTATCTTAAGTTTAAAATGAAACATTTTTGACACAAGAAACCATAGAAAATTATCCTTCCTTATCGTATCCGGTGGGGAAAAGGACAATTTTGTGTTAAAAATGGAGATAAGCTATTGGGAACAATAATCTCCAAATTCAAATTCACAATGATTTTTGCTCAGCTAATGCGGGGCATTCATTATATTGCATGGCAAGCCGCCGCAATGCAGGATAGTATAGTTGACATGAAAGATAATGAATGGGCCCACTTATGATAAACGTGATTTGTCAATTTCAATTAATAAAACAGCAAAAAACATATAGTTTATTTGGGCATCTATGGCGTGAAGTGTCAAAAATGTATCATATTTCAACTAAAAATAACTGCTTTTAAATTAGCTCGCGTCAAAATTTGACTTCATTTATGTTATCAGGACTCTTTAATACAGGGAATTTTTTTATATCAAATTTGTGATTCGTTTGTATTCCTAACTATAGCCGAATACAGATACACGCGTTCGGAAGTTTACATTAGTTAACAGCTTGTGATCAATTTGTATCTGTAGCGTCATTTTTTGTATTAACGCGCCATCTTTTTTTCTCGTAATGGCCGCCGTTCTAGCCGCTTACTGCTTTACCGACGCGTCATAAACGGCTTGAAACCTTGTTAGGTCGAGAGTCTCTATGAGTACTTGCACGCCAGAATCTTTCGGATTAAACATAATGCCAGAATGAACTGTATCAAGATAATCAGATAGGATAGAATAAAAGATTCAAGTTGCGCCAACATATCTAATGGTCGAAATAATGTAGCAAAAATATTCACATTGACCTAGTACCTAATTTCAGACGGACTTAGGTGTATGAATATGATGGCGCCAGTTGTTTTGCTGCTTCAGAAAACGTAGATATATATTTTTTACAACGTTATAGACATTGAATATCTTGTACATGTTACAGATATGTGTATAAAATATAATTTAATAATTAAAAATTTATTAGCATCCAGATTAATTAAACGCAGGACGTTGATTAATGACGTCAAGGGATTCTTGTAATATGGTTTAATATCTAATATACATATTTTGCGAGCGACGCATTTCTGAATGCCAAACATATTTTCAAAGTAATCAGGCTGAAATTACATAAGCCAATGCATTAATTAGATAAACTTGTATTTGAAACATAAATTTACTTTTTTTTATAGGTAAGATAGACTCTCGTGACAATATTGTATATTAAGAACCCGGAGAGGTTGCGCGCTATCGGAGCCTCTCGAAATTTATCACTCGGTTGTACTGATAACAACACTAAAAAACGCTTTGGAATCGTCTAGAATGTTTCATAAGCTTCTCAAAACGTCTATGCGGTTATCGGAAAATCTCAAAAGAATTTAACTACAAATACAAGGGCGTCACGCGACGCAATTCAGTCATTCAGGACAGTTATTACCTACCCATGGGCAAATTTTATTACTGGGAATATTGAACGGAGTTTACAAGAGAGTGATCGAAGCAATAAAAACGGCGTGAAATAGTGCGAATTGAGAAACAGTGTAATAATAAGTATGTTTTGTAAACATTTAGTGACAGTAAATTTATGAACAATACCTACTCCGATTTAACTTAAATGAATCTGTAATGTAAAATTGCTAAATGTAAAATTGTTTTATCTGTCATTCATATCAAATTGACTTGTCTATAATTATGTCTATCTGTGCCATCGTTTAATTGTAGGGAGATATTTAACTATTTTTTTCTGCATTTTGTCCTACCAAGCAGTTATGTCTCCCTGTTGGATGAACGAATACAATAAAATAATTTAAAAAAAAAAACCGTGTCTAATGATTTTTTATTTGTTAATAAATTTAAATTCAAATTATTTTAGTGTTTTCATTTGTCTCCCAAAGCCATGTCCCGTGACAAAATTATTAAATACCGGGTTCTTTTTGCAAATACATAGTCACCTTTTTTGTTTTCACGTTAGTTCTTAATTAGTTATTCAGCTCCCATACATTTATTTTCTGTTTTTGTTAATATCTATATTTTGAATTTTAATTTTTAATATACGTTGTACACTGATGCCCCCGAATTATTTTTATTATTCAATAAATACTGGTTTTATACAAAGTGTTTTCATTTTATTAATAAAAAAATGTTACCAAAAAATTATTTTGCCCTTATTGGACAAATGCTCAAATATTAGCTCTGGCTTTAAATCAGTTACGAAAATTTTATAAAACTTTTATTTATACTTCGCCTATTGGAAAGTGGCACTTTTTTCTAATCCTCTTCTTTGCTACATAACGTTTTCATGTTAGAATTCATAATACTATTATTTTTTCGCATGCTGTAATATTGGTGTCCTAAAAATGGACAAAATCAAAACGGACTTTTTTTCTAACTGAATAAACGCGATAAGCGTTAGTCTTTGTTATATTATTGCGTCAGACAGTACCTTTGAGGATCTAATTCACACCATTAGATTGAGTTAGTAACTTTGCCATGGGTATCGTGTTGTAATTCAACCCTTAGTTATTGTTCCATGACAGGTACCGTCGCTTTAATAAATTTGGGGTGGGTTAGAATACCACCCGAAACGCACAAAATCCTACTCATAATTATGGAGGGATATATGAGATTCGCGTGTTTTCTAGCTTTTGGTGGTGTATCGTGTAAACGGGTATAAATTATGAAATTAAAATTTTCAATGAAATTAAAGATGTCAGGAATTTGAATGTGTTATTCAGAAGAATTAAATATTAGAATATGATTGTCTATAAGAAGAATAGCGAAGTATGTTATGGTTATGGGATGTGAGCATGAAGGCAGATATTTATCAACATAAATTTTGAGTACAACGGTAAAAGCTGGGTCGAACAATTTAATTAATTTATTTATTAACCCGCGAGAACTTACGCCAATAAAAATCACACAGTACAGCATTTTGCTCACAAATTTTAAATAGTGAAAAATGTGCCTTCATCCAAAAAAATCAGGATCGTAATTATGGTTTTTATAAGAAAACACCTATATTTTTGTAATGTTTATATTTATTTAAAAATATTATAAACTTTAATATTTATAACAAAAAGTTAAACTTAAATTTAACCAGTCTTCTAAGGCACTGTTAAGAAAATAAAGAAAAAATGTAACAAAAATCAACTTTCTTATCAATCTAATTAAGAAACATTAATCTTCATAGTAAAAACGACTCTTACATATATCACAATACATAATGTATTTAAGTGTTCTGTACACATATATTTTTGGCAGTACACTGCACAGATGCCCCTAGGTTTTTTGGGTTCTGGTTGCTCGGTTCCGTCTACAAAAATATATTTATTTTATATAAACTTAACAATATTTACAATGAAATTAATACTGAGAAACAATAAACACAGTTTATTTTACATTTGAAATATATTTTGCTAACTTAAATAAGTACTTACTTAAGTTACACTCGCGCGAGCAAATCGCCGCGCGACGGTAACCCGGCGAACGAATCTTCTTCTCTTGTGAGCGAGGGCAATTTTACGCACGGGAAGGGGAACGTATAAAACTACTAAATGTATGAGACTTGAGATTTTTTTTCGACAAAATGGAGCGAATTTAAAATTTACCGTTAGCAAAATGCTCATAGCGCGAGTGCTCGCGGGTTAAGGAATCTTAACGGTTTTTAAATATTATAATTTACGAGTACCTACAATCTATAAATCATAAACCAATTAAAAAGATTCACATATGATTAAGGAAGCCATGTGGCTTCCTTAATCGAATGTGAATCTTTTGTCTGCAAAAATGATACCCCCGTTATTTATTAATGCCGTAAGAGAGATTAACCTGGAACGCAACACAAAAATCAGAGCAAATGGGAAATATACCAAAGCCATTAAAACATCAGTTGGCATCAGGCAAGGCTTTAGCCTAAGCCCATTTATTTTTGACTGCATAATGGACAACATGATTGCAGAGGTTGCATCTCTCAAATTGAAGTACACTCTTGCTAAGGAAACAGTGGGAATTTTCTACTATGCTGACGACTCTATAGTCATAGCGGAAAACAAAAATGACTTACAGATAATGCTTAAAAAGTTTGATGAATCCTGCTCAAAGTGTAATTTTATCATCTCACATAACAAGTAACCTAGTTCAGATACTTCGTCAGTGAAATGCTCAGCTCTCATGATCTCTCCAAAAATGTTTGGCTTCAGGTGGATAAGGTTGCAGTTGTGGCAGGCTGCCTGATAGATTTTGTACGGAGGAACAAAGATATGGGAACAGATAGCAATATTTAAAGGCCATTATGAGACCAATTCTCACATACTCAAGACAAAAAGCATGCTAAGAACAAATGAAATTAGTACTTTGAGTGCTATTGCTGGGAAGACTACATGATCGCGTGTATGCGAGGTGCAAGATGTGGTCATATGGGAGCAACAGCGTCGACGATACTGGTACCAACATATACAGAGAATGAGTACAAGATTACCTACCATAGATAGCTCTGCATGGCGTACCAGATGGACCGCGTCGACCAGGGAGACACCCGAATCGATGGAGAAATAGCTGTGATTCCGCATTACAAGAGAAAACTCCTGCACAAACAGACTCTTGAGTCTAAATAAAGTTGAAGAAGTTATTATATTATAATACCTATTTCCATTATTTGCTGAGTCTTTCATTCTATAATCTTCTCATTTGCATCAGTCTCAGTACATTATATTTAGTTTTTTTCGATTTCTGCCATTTTAAGGCAAAACTTCAAATATAAAAGTCTAGATTAAGGAGAAACATGTTTTTTTTACAAAAAAAAAGTTTATATATCACATATTTTCTTTACAATAATACATAATTCGCAATCTCTTTGCTAAATACTCGTGTTTTTAAATCTGACAGGCGTATTTTTGTACCAACCTTCATTAAAAATACGGTAAATTTGTTTCTTTTTGCTTATCACATTTCAAATATTCATTTTTTCGCGAATTTCCGATTCGTTAAGTCTTCGAATTAAATGCTAATTACTAATTTATCCGCCGCCACTGTCCAAAGCTTTCAAACCGACCGTATTTATGCACATACCCTCATCAAAGAACGCTTAGCCAGAGGCGTGCGATAAAAGAAAACATTTTTGAGTGCTTTACTTACAACTCAAATAAAACTGTCATAAAAACATTTCTAAATTATTTATAAAAGGGTTTTATTTCTATTACACGGGGTTATGCTGTTTTGTGTATTCGAAAATCTGTCGCAGCTCAGTTTGAAATGTAAATAAATGTATAGGGTGTAACATAATTGTTAAACACTAGCTGCAACCCGTCAAAAATGACGGAACATTGCTTCGCATCTTTACTAAGCCCTAGTATACATTTATTGCACCTTTTTGGCGCTCTACGGAAAGGCGGCCGTGGCCGGTTCGGTTTGGTGGCCCGGGGTTCAAGCCCCATTTGTGGTCGTTTAATTTCGTATTTTATCCGTGAATTCGAACGAAATTACGGACGTTACACGAAGTTACGGGGACAGGCAGACAGACGGATGGACAGACAGACAACTCAATTAATAAGTTTTATATTTTTATGGTAGCTAATAAATATATAGAGAGATCCTCGCTTGATATAAGCCTAAGAAATAGAATAAGAAATGGTAAAATTAGGCGCAGAATTAGATTAGAAGATACCATGAACCGTGTAGCGAAGCCAAGATGGCAGTGCAATGGATAGGGCATGTTGTAAGGCAGGATACCATAAGATGGACTCCCAGAGTCCTGAAGTGGAGTCTCTTGGGAGAATAAAAGAGGCGTTGGAAAATCTCAAAAATCTCTGTGGGGGGGAAGAATTGGCAACAAGAAGCAAATGACAGGGAAGGATGAAAGGGTATGGAAGAGGCCTATATCCAGTAATGGAGAGATGAAGGCTGAAGAAGAAGAAGAAGAACAGAGCTAGTCTACAAAACCTACATCCTATATATTATTTTCTCTTTCCAACAAACGTGTACCGAGGAATGTTGCATCTCAGTTACGGAGGAGAAGCTTCACGGAAATAAACATAAAGTGGCCATTTTTTTCTTTCAAAAATTTACCAAAAAAGAATAGTTTCATATTTACCTTAATTAGCGGCAGTAAAATTAATTAAAAATAATAATTATTATTCTTGCAAAGATTCACACAATTTCTACCCCATTTTTCTTCTACCCCATTTTTCAAATCCCAAGGTCTAGAACCCCTTGAGGATTTATTTTCCTTTCACATTCAGATTATAATATTATCATTACTGACCCTGTTAATCCGGCGTATTTTGAAAAAGCGTCTGTCGGTTTAAATCTCAAATGATGCTAGTTGCTTTAGCATTGTTTCAGTGAGCGTTCGTGATTATATTTTATATAAAAGTACAGGAAACGTATAACATCGTATCATTCTCAATCGTTAATTAAAATTTATATTCCAGTTGCGCCAGTACTCTCTTTCTTTATATATTTATTAATTAATAAGACACGCCCTGAAAAGGGCTTTTACGAATCTAAATACATAAGAAAAAAAATTACAAAAATGAAAGAAGGTCAACAGCATAAATACAATAAATAACCAGTAGGTACATAAGAAGAAAGCGATATAAAATGAAAGGATATCACAAGATCAATACAATTAATAATAGATTAAGTATGTACGAAAACTATAAAATAGATCATACGAAAATTTGTATTTTTATGTATGTACAGGCGGTACAATTTATGTATAGGTATATTCATAATACAGTTAGTGCGCTGGGTACGTGCATAAATTGCTCGCCCTGCCGCGAAACCGACCGCCCAGGTACTCTTCAATTAATAATTTAATATTACTCAGGACTATGAAATATACTGTTAGTAATGTTATACAGACAAGTGAAATCACTTTCATTTCTCCTACAAGACAGCTTCGCTTTTAATTAGTTTGGTTGGAAGAAATGTGTAATTTATGAGTCTTGAAAATGTGTGTTAAAACCTATCGATCCTTAGTGAATGAACTTTATAGAACGGTGACCATAGAGTGGGACTCATATTCTAGATTTCTATAAACAAGAGCTGTATATAGAGTCTCAAATGAATAACATATAAAATATACGAAATTATATAGTTCTAACTAACTAACTAACTAACCATCACGCCGTTTCCCTGCAGGGGTAGGCAGAGAGGATTGAACGCCACACTCTTCTATCCTGGCACACCACTTTTGCTTCGGCCACATTCATACATCTTCTCATAGACGTTCTACGATTGTTGCGGCTTTTAATAGGGCCATCCTCAAATACTTGTAGTACCTGATCGTGCCAGGTCTTTCGCGGACGCCCTCTATTCCTGTTGCCTTCAACATTCGCCTCATATATTTTCTTAACCATCCTTTCCTCGTTCATACGTTCCACATGACCAAACCATCTCAGCACTCCTTTCTTTATTCTATCTACCACACTACAGCCAGCATTGCATTCACTTCTAATTTGTTCATTCCTCACTCTATCGACCAAAGATTTTCCACACAAGCGTCTTAGTGACCGCATTTCCACCGCATTCAGTCTACTTTCATTCCTCTTTTGCCAATTCCAGGCTTCACTTCCATACATAAGGGTTGGCACTAGAACGCCATTATGTACCGCTAGTCTTGCTTCTTTTGACAGATTCTTATTGGCCATAATTGCATTTAGTGCACCATTAACTTTGTTTCCCGCAGTTACTCTCCTTTCGATATCATTCTCAGCCTTGCCGTCTCTACTAAACATACTTCCCAAATACACAAACTCGTTCACTTGTTCTAAGCATTCGTTGTTTATAATTACATCACACTTAGTCACTCTTTCGTCTCTCTCGAATACCATCACTTTCGATTTGCTGACATTCATCAAAAGTTCACTCTGCATGCATACATCGGACATCCTGGATACCAGGCACTGCAGATCAGCTTCACTGTTAGCCACTAATACTGCATCGTCTGCGTATAGCAGACAGGATATGGTTTCCCAGTTTTCGTTTAATCACCATCTCATCTAGACTATTTTAATACGCTTCCCCGCCATATTCCGCTAATGCACAGCCCGCCATCACCCATTTCATTCATGATCGTGTATTTATTGGTCACATGATCACTTAATATAATCACTCCTCCGGTACTAGCAGCGTGTCTGGCTCGTTCACGTTCAAGTTCAAGTCCTACGGGAAAACCACAGCTGGTAAATCATTTTAGATTAAATATTCTGACAATACCACTGCCTTTTTTTCATTATATTTCATTATACAATTTCTCTATGTTCTGTGACCAGTCATAAAGTTCTGAATAATAAATAGAATACACGAGTTTTGTGGCTTTTCAAAATTTTTAATAAATTTAAGAAATTCGAATGTATGTTTGACGTTTAAGGGCAGGTACTGGATAAAATATGTATTCACTATGGTTATAAGTGTGAATTTGTTTTGATAGTTTTTTGAGAAAAATTTTCTTTGATAATTTTTTAATATAACTCGGGGTAGCTGAGGCTAGAATTTTTTACACACAACAGACGAGTATATAATATTTTCTGGGCTATTTTGTCGTATGTCTTCAACCAGCATCAGCGACATCAGCCATGGTATGGATCTTGCAGTGGGTTCTTACATCCCGTTTTACAGGAATAACAACATTGTCAAAATTCTTCATACCCATTCGCTTGCCCCGCATTAAAACAAAAATAGTAAGGATTGCTCCGAAACAAACACCCAGCCATGCGGCGTGTGAACGAATTACCAAGATAATAATTGTTTGTCATGGATAAATAAGCAGATGATATGTATAATTTTTTTCGTTTATTTTTATCGCGATCATTTTTAAAAAATCTTTTAAATAATAAAAGCGCGATCGGTCCATATTTTGAACATGACTGAAATCCAGTTACGTTTATTGGGTTTCGAAAATCCACGCAGAAATTAAAACAAATGCTAAATGCACGTCTATGAATCGACCGAAACTTGTTTGTTTAAATACAGGTACGTTAATGTTTACATTTTCGGGGGTAGGTGATTAGTCTAAGAAAATTAATTTATCATCCCCCAAGGCCAATTAAGGGCTGCTTGGTCGGACCCAGACTACTTTCATACGTAGTGGTAGGTACGGCGTTTCACCTTCAAACCGGTAAAAAGGGTCAGCAGTGATTGCAAATAGCGTTAGCGTAAATGAAACAAAAAACCACCGATTGATTTTCTCGATACAATTTGCAGGATTTATAGTGAAAATGCAATCGAATCGCTAAACGCAACAATTTTATTAATATCATAAATTCTATAAAACGTTTTTCCAAGTGAGTGAATTCCATCGTGTAGCACGAAATTGATTATCCCAATAATAATAAAAATTCCGTTGCCTGTGTATCTGTCTGTCAGTAACCTCCTGTTACATCCTTTATAAAAACTTTTTTATTTATTATCTCTTTTTAGCTCGCGTTTTCTGCAAAAAAATAATACTAGAGTAATCTCAGAAATTCGTGTGTAAAATGCGTCTCAATCGTTACTAAGGTTACTTTGTGGAGTTTTGAAATGATCTTCGTCGTGGATAGATTGTTAATTAAACACTGTAATAATTCTATTTGAGTTAATTAGCATTACTCGAGTTTCGAGAGTATTAGTAACTCTCATTAAACCTGCTAATTACATAAATGGCAACAAAGTTACTTTACTTCTTTATTAAAAGTCAACTACAGATAATTTAGAAGAAAAGAATTACGAAACTTCATGCGGTGATTGCCATAGTGAATATATCGGATAAACTTCTGGAAATCTAAAAAAAAAACGTTTCAAAGAACGTCTTCGTCTTCTAACTTGTAATAACTTTTCTGAATTCGCGAACCACGTTGTGGATAATTATCATTATTTTCATTTATTTACCGTTCAAATTGTCCATCCCGTCACGCGTCAATATAATAAAATAAATAACTTTGAAAATTAAAAAAAAAGGAATTTGTTTAACTAAATCAATTCCTCTCCTTTCAATAATCGCTTTAAAATGCCCCATCTACTTTCACCAGCAACTCCGCCCCCTCCTAATTTCAGTATTTTATTTCCTTTTTTAATTGCACAGTAAACTAAGCCCGTTTCCTATTTTTCAATATTAGTTTATAAATCTTCAACTGTCAGTGAGAGAGACTCGAGTAGTGCTAATAAACACATGTAGAGTTATAACAGTGTTCATTTGTTAACATCTCAACGTCAAACTTATGTTTTTACATATTATGTATGTCCAAATAAAATGAATTATTCAATAATTCTGGCATCCATCTAGCGGTGGCATTGCAAAGATATCTCAACTACCTTATCAAAAAAGTGGATTGCTCTATGGACAAAAATAAAAATTAATCAATTAATTAAAAATAAGAACTAAATATAAGGTCGATATATTCACGGAAACATAGAAGGTTGCTATAGCTTAATGGTCAGAGCACCGGCCCCGGAAAGGAGGCGACCTGGGTTCGGATCCCAGTAGTAACCTAATATTTTTTCGTGAATTAGATTTTTCTGTATGTCTTTCTAATTGATTAATTAATTTGATTTTAAAAAAATTTCACAGAACTTTGTTCTGAAAAATTACGACTTCACAAATATGAATGTGTTTTTGAATATATATCACATATTTAAAAAGCTTGTTTTATCTTTCTAAAGATATTAGGGCAAAACATCATTTTTTTTAATTAAGTGAATCATTTTGACCTTGGCGATGTGTCAGAGACGTGAGGAACTTTATTTAATTTTTTCCATTTTTTTTGTTCTGAATGCTTGTTTCAGCGAATATTAACGAGACAATTCCATTTAAAAATACAGGGAACACGAAGCACCTTATCATTCACACTCGCTATTTAAATTTGGCTAATGACTGCGCAATTCTTCACTCGTGCAGAAGAACGCAACCAAAGCTTGCTCGTTATGACATTTATTTTCTATAAAAGTGTCCTAGTTTTCGGATAATCTGCATCTTAGGTAAATCATTTTGTCGACTGTTTCCAGTCTATTAAAATTAATCCTTCTCTAACCATACAGCGACTCGAACTACTGATTATTCGGTATATTAAAAGTATATACAGGGTGTACCAGAGCTAGCAGCAGAAACTTTTCCGGTAGATTCCTACCTATGTTATGAGTCTAAAATGTTCAAGCAACCATGGCCTTATATTAATAGTAATGGAGATATGAAATATCAAAGTTAGCATTTTTTAAAATATTTCTCACTTATTTTTTTGCAAAAAGTTGAACTACCATTCATTCGCCTTAATACAAGTCAAATAAAACGATAAAAACCTTGCAAAAATTGACAAAATTTATTTTTGTAAAGGTTTTTATCATTTCATTAAAGTTATATTGAAACAAATGAAGTTTTCATAATCGATATAAGTTACTGTAATGATAGTTCAACTTTTTGCAAAATAATAAGTAAGAAATATTGAAAAAAAATAAAAATTATCGATATTGCATATCTCCATAACTATTGACATTAGTCCATGGTTGCTTGAACGTTTTAGACTCATAACATAATCAGGAGTTTACCGGCCAAGTTTCTGTTGCTAGCTCTGGTACACCCTGTATATAATAACTTTTTAAATGTTGTTACGGGATCATGGCTATGGCATATAAAGCATTAATTTATTTTACTCAATGTTACTGGACAAGAATTTAATCGGACACTGTTCTTAAATTCCGGCTGAATTTTGTAATTCGTACCTGACACAATCTTCTACGCGTATCTAACGCCTAGTTTGAATCGCGCTGATTACTGTAGATCACTTCTCACGCGTCGATAGGTAATTTTTTGATTTATTATCGCTGAAACACACAAGCGCTAGCGACATACTGAGCCACCGCACGGTCTCACTTCTGTGGCATTAGCCCGCTGTCAACAATAACAAAATTTCCGCGCAGCGTGGTGTCCTCGCATTTATAGACTCGTGTTCATGTCGATATTTCTATGTTTCCAGAATCTGCTGGACTATCCCAGAGCCTTCTAGCAATTTCCAATTTAAATGAAAAATGTGTAGAGTACCTACTAAAGAACCATCAATTACGTATAGGTATTTTTTTCTGATTTTACTACCTCATGACAATATTTTAATCTTGACCGTCCGTAAACAATACGAGTCACCCAAAATGTCTTGGATAATTTATTAACAGCGCGGTGTCGTGGAATGCTTGATTTTCAATGCTGGATCACCATTGATTTTGTTGAGATGTGTCGTTTACGTGAGTGAGAAATAGTAGAGTTCTGGGGACTGCACCTTGGGGGAATCCAAATTCACCTATTGGTGGATTACTTGGAGATTCATTTGATCTGACTATCTGGGGTATACTCGGTGATTGGCTTTTTACCCTTTGGGGCCGTTTGGTCAATCCCGTTCTCTCTTGGTTCTGATACGAGTTGTTCGTGGGAGATACTGTCAATTATTTTGCATGATGGTGAATGTTTTACGGTTGCGTCTAGTGTGCATATTCCCCCAGTGAAACCGAATGGGTTCTCATTTATTGTAGAATTGTCTTTTGTGGTTGAGTTTGGTCTCTTTTGACTGCTTTTTCTGTATAATTATTGACTTGACTGCTTATTCTATTATATTGTATTATTAATAAGATAATATATTATATTTCTCATTGTCTAATAAATTATATGACACTACCTATATGATTGTAACTGGTTATTCCTCACCACACACAAGAATGATAATTCTTTTTGGTGAGGTATATACATAGGTACAAATAAAAGAATTTTACACATTTTCTAAATATCATTGTAATAAAATATTATATATATTATTAATTAAATAAATAAAAAAAAAATAAAAAAAATGTCACACACACAAAAAACACGCGTGTCGTGGGTTGGCCAAGCCTCGTCTCTGTGAAACATCTTTAATTTAGCTCAATAGTAAGTGTATTATCATTTTATTAAAATTCTTTAAAAAAACTAATTTTCTCACGGTAAACACGAGCCAACAGCGTGGATATTTTATACCGCGGTAAAAATGAAGGTAGGAATTTTCAATTATACTATACCGTCGAAAGTAAGCTTTTCCGATATATTATTTGATAACAACATACACCTTACTATTTGTTGTAAGGAAGGCAGGTATGCAATAGGTATAAAAAGCCTATATCTGTGGAAAATGTGGAAAAACAAACCGTGTATGCTCTACATTTGTTTGTTTTTTTATCACTTTGGTACAAATTCCCGTAACCTGCTTCTGAAAGACGCCCTTAACCAATTTATTTATAAGAGAATTGTTTACGATTTGCTTGTCATGATGTGATATTAGATGTTGGGTAAAAATACCAAAGTGCCTACTTTCTCCCGTCCATAATTGAGAAGTACATTGAAGAAAATTGTATCATTAATCCTAACAAGGATTATTTTTTTCATTTATGGTTTGTGAATTAGGACGAACACATAAAAAGATGGAGAGCTTATTTATTTAGTGCGAAACAAACATCTTTTTTGCGTCTTTGCAAAATAAGAAAAAATCGTAAATATTATAAATAAGGGAAAGAAAGCAATTTTATATAACTTACATATTGCTGATTGGGGCACGGATTTGGGGATCGCCGCATGCGGGCCGCGCCAGGCGATCACGATACTCGGACTGACAGCTGCATTTGCTACGAATTCCAGATTCCACTGCGTTATTTCAAATATTTTTTTTTATTTTTTCTTACAAACAGACCGTCATCATGTCATTATTGACTCTAATAGATGGTCCTAGAGTGACATTAGAGTCCAAAATATAAGTATTTTATGAAAATTTTGAATATGATTTGATTACACAATACAGTTTTTATGATAAATAAATAAAAAATAATGTCGAATTCCAATTGGAAAACATTCCAATTAGAAATGTTTCAGGGTTTTTATCATTTTATTTAACTTGTATTGAAACGAATGAATTTTTCGTAATCGATATAAGTTACTGCTATGATAGTCCAACGTTTTACAAAAAATATGTCAGAAATATTGAAAAAAAATGAAAATTTTCATGTCGCGTATCTCCATAACTATTGATATTAGGTCATAATTGCTTGAACATTTTCGACTCTTAATCAAGACAGGAATATAGTCCTGCGAGGTTATTAATGTTTTCCAAATAATCCTATAGGTGCGTATGTACCTATATGATTATGAGTATTATTTCATTGATTTATATCAAACGTACATTTATTAATATTTTTTTTATTATATTTATTTATTAAAGGCATATTTTAGTACATACATTTCATAAATACAATACAATACCTTCATACAAATAAACATTTAACTCGCCATAAAAAAGCTGACACTCGTGCTTATGGGAGGAGTAATCACATTAGTTCATTTCATGGATATTAAATTGTATTAATAAGGTATTAAGAATACTGAGAATAAAATAAATAAATATAAATTAAAGGTCATACATAGAAATCAAAACGCCAAAGCACAAAAAAATGTAACTATCTAACTAACCAGCACCCCATTTTTCCGCAGGGATAGGCAGATATAATGAAATACCACACTCATCTGTCCTGGTACGTGCACCCTTAACATATGAAACTTTTATAATATTGTATTTTTATTGTTATATTGTAAAAAAGAGGGGCCAATATGAAATTATTTTTTTTAAATCTTCACAAAAAGATCTCTGTATTTAAATTTCCAGTTACGTAAGTTAGTATGTAAGTTAAGGTTGGTCAAAGAAATTCATGATAAAGTTTCAATGACCGGGTTTCAAAATTTCGTGCAACTGACAAGGCGTGGGAATAATAGCAGAAGGTTTATTATTTGATATAAATTAGAACAATACAAGAGAAGAATATTCAAAAGGACTCATGAGGGGCTCAGTGCCAGACGTGCATAACTCACAAAGTTTTATAAAATGAGATAGGTAGGGGCATCATAGTTAATAATTTTTAGGATCCGAACATTAACTTTATGGTCAGGCATTTTAACTATGTAAGTTGTGTTAGTATATAACCACTTACCTACGGAATTTTTTAGTGACCCCCTTTCATCTCACTACCGCTCTCAAATTCTTGATCTCTTTTGGTAGGAACCTAAGCGCATTTTAGCCTTCGGTTAGGTTTACACGCATGTGAGAAACATTTTGGGAAAATGTTAGTGTGTGAATGGTGTGTGGTGTCATTTAACAGACGCGTGTATTGAGAACAAGAAGCATGACTTTTATTTAAACATATATTTGAAAAAAATAATTCAAATTAAATATTTATCTGGCAGAATATTATTAAATATTAAAACCCGAATTATATGTTAATTAATGTGGTAGGAATATTACGAGATATATGTCTTATTTCGGTTTCTTTTCAAAGTATATATGGTTAGGACTCTCGCCTCGTGATCCAAAGGTCGCGGTTTCGAACCTCACTCCAGACCAGCAAGTTAGCCATATTTCTATATTTAAAAAAAAAATATTAGAAAATATCAAAACCTTTTATTGCCTACTTTAAGAATAAAAAAAATCATTATTATACGGTAGTACGTCTACTAGAAGTGACCACTGGCGCCTAGCGACATGCTTTTATTTATAATCACGTAAATTTGTTTACGCTCCTTGCCAAGAAAGTGTAAACAATTTATAAATAGATCACTTTTCTAAGACCACTTAGTGAGTTTAAGACTACACGACTAGTTTCGACAACTACAGATGTTGTCATCAACGGGTGATGATATAAACTGAAGCATAAGAGTAAAATTAATTATCTAAGGTACTGATAGAGGTGGGTGGAGTTATGTTTGGGGTGAGAGGGTTAGCTGGGGGTGGAGTTTGAATTAACGGGAATAAAGTAAGGAGCGATGAAGAATTTTGAAACATTATGTTATTGATTAGAGTTTTATTAGAATTTAATTTTTTTTGTATTTCTAAATTTTCGAGAGTGTAATAGTTAAGTGTATGGGAATGGAAAGAATGATTGGTGTTAATAATGTGGTTAGCAAATTCTGAAAAATAATTACTAACTAGACCGCGACGGTGTTCTTTTATTCTAATTTTAAGATTTCTCGCGGTTTGACCGATGCATTTCATATTGCAGTCACCACATGAGATTTCATATACTCCGCTTTTTTCTAAAAAGTTTATTTTTGATTTTGATTATCTAAAATTTTCCTACATTGTTGTTGGTGTAATATGCGGGTTGTATATGGGAAGGTAAGATGTGGGAGATTTTCTGGGTTGACGAACCTGTATATAGGATTTTGCGCCAAGATTTATTTTTAATTTCATTATTATTACATGCTGAGTATATGTGTTTCTTTGTTAAATTCTTTTTTATTTTGTTTTTTAGCATTTTATCATTGTATTATTAAAACCATTATTTTTAGCTATTTGTTTTATTGTGTTAAGTTCATAATTATAATTTAAAGTACTAAGGGGAACGTTCATTAATCAGTTTAATAAATAATGGAAACTAACCATTTTGTGTGATATGGGGTGTAAAGAATCGAGTCGAGAACCAAAAGTGTCTTGTGAACGTTACATTGCGTAAAGTTATCTTAGTGATCTCTGATTTTTCCATATAAAAAACAGCTTCATGTCCACGAGACATCTATAATAAATCTTCGGAATACCGTTGGCCAAATAGTCAGGAGAGATTGTTAAGCGTACGTGCGCCGTTCCAATTTTTCTTAAAATGTAGCAGACTTTTTTATGATAAACAACATCCCCTAGGGTCTTGCTCTCATCGAAAGATAACATTGCCCCCACCGCTTACTTTATTTGAGGGTCCTGCCTGTCACATGGTGACGCTATTCATACGAGTGACGACATCTTCTGCGATAACATCATACTACACATTTTTGCCGTAATTCAACTATGGAAGAGTCCAGAAATAACTTCTGTTAAAATGTGTGTCCTTTTTCTGGTCCCTTTATATATAAAGGTTCGCCTACCCCAATAAGTTGTGCTTTATATGATTTACATTTTAAATTGGTGATCCCCGGTGGCAACATTCAAATTTTTTTTTGGATATTGCTGCCTTTACTTTTATACCCCGCATATCATTATTCACTCTTCTGAAAAAGTAATTCGTCTAAAAATTCGCCTACTCCACTAGTTTCAAAATATTATAACTCTGTCATTCTTTGGAATTTTTGAATGATTGTTATCTCAAATTATTCATGAAACTTTAAACTATAGGTTTAAAAAATATAAAGGTGGTGTAACTCTTTCAATATTCACTCTTCTGAAAAAGTAAGCAATCCGTTTAAAAATTCGCCTATTCTACTAGTTTCAAAATGTTATAACTTTTTATAACATTTTGAAACCATTTTTTGCCATTTTTTGGAATTTTCGAATAATTGTTATCTCAAATTATTTACGGAACTTTAAACTTTAGGTTTAAAAGGTTGAAAATGTGGTGTAACTCATTCAATATTCGTAATTAATTTACCTTCACTTGGCCTCTAAATGATGATAAAATTGAGATTTCTTCCAAAAATGGTGATGTCGCTGACAGTGCGGTCGTTCTTCGCGATGCCGTCTTCTTCAGGAATCAAAGTTGGCTAGTGGAGAAATTATTTAAGTACCTGCTCGCTGATATAATAAGTTGTGCGAATTTGTGGTAATTGATCGTCGAAGCGGATCTCGAAGATGCAGTACTTGCGAAAGTCGAGAGGAGAGGGCTCCGTTCCGATCACTCGCTTGAGTTCCTTCACCGCTCCGTGCACCCATCGGCGGAACTTCAAAGCTTCTTCAAGCCTCATAAGTATCTACCATATATGTTATATAAGTTTCTTAACTTTTCTCTAATTATTCTTGAATTTAGAAACTTGCTAGTGATTCATGATGCATGTAGCCACGTGAGGCAGACACTGGAGCACCTACTACAAGAATGTCCCATTCTAAACGATAGTCGGGAGGATCTGATAAGGGGGATAGGTGGAGTTTCCTTCGGAAACGCTTACCTTCTCAGGAATGCAAGCAATGTATCGTGATTCAGAGTTTCATTCGTGTGTGGGTATCCTGCTGGGAAATTCTTAGGGGGCCTCCCCGCGGGGTGTGACTGTTTTGTGTTGACGTTTCTTTAACCAGCTATTTTCATCTTTAATCCAGTTTGAACGCTTTTTTTACTCCCTTTATATTAACTCGTGGCGTCTGCTTGCTTGCCGTCAACAAAAACTTTGGATCGATTTTTGACCCTTTTCCCGTTATCCAATCGTGCTGAAACTTGACAAGCAGAATCGTGGCGACGATCAAGAAGATTTTTCAAATTTTCGTTAAAAAAAAATTAATAATTATAGTATAATTTCGTATTTTTAGAAATTTTATTGGTTTTTTCAAATTGGAATCATTAGAAAAGTTTGATTACGGCGGCCCGATAACGTCGCGGAATATTTTCTAAATTTGAATTACTCCGTCGGTATGCATAATAGGTACTTCACTACGAATGTCGAAAATCTAAATTGACTGACAAATGTTTTCAGAATTTAATCTTCAAAGCATGAAGTGTCTTATCAAAGCTCAACCTCTGACATTTTAGAAATGTCTTAAATTACTATAAGTTTAGTGTTATGTTATATGTTTTAATTCGTCTTTAATTGTTGTTATATTTTATAAAGAAACGGAGTGTAATAAAAACTTGGTTTTTATGGGTTACTTTTTTCATTTTTTAAATCCATTGTACAGAAATCGTGTTCATATTGATTTGCTAATGAATCGTGGTAATGGGGAAAAGTATCCGATATTAGCTTCAAAAAAATTTAATGAAAGATATTGTGTGTTGAGGTAATTCTGAAGAGAACTGTTATTTTAATTTCGCAAAGAACATTTTGTACATCAAGATAACCGTTTATAATTTTATACACCTAGTTTCATTAAATCAGCGATTATTCTTGTATTCGATAAGGACAGTAGATGAATGTGAATCAATCTGTCTTATTTTATATTAAACGTTGAATTATTACAGTTGTGTCGGCGTCAGTACCTAAGCATCCGGAAAATTGAAAACAGGAGAAATTTCCATATCCTATTCAAAAAGCCATGAAATGGAAATTTCTCAATTCGGACAAGGAAGATAAATGAAAGGTGGAAGTGACAGCTCCCCAGGAGTTCTGAGGTGCAAGGATTAAGGAAACACCGTAAATAATAATCACGTTTCGCAAAAGCACTTTGCAATATTGTTTACTTAAGTACAGTAGGTCCAAGATGGGGCTGCAACTGGGGGATGAGAAATAAAAATTCTGTAATGAGATAATAAAAGAGATGACATACAGATTCCCTCGTGATATGGCGATGACATTCTATACCTATAAAACTCAATGTCTGTCTGTCTGTTCTCTATACAAATCTACACCGTTTGTCCGATTCGATTCAAATTTTGTATAGGTACTTATGCTTTAGGACTCGACCGGTAACATAGGCATCATTTCCCCTATATTCTTCTAACCCTTACCCTCCCCCTGATATATTTTCGATGCAAATCTGTACCGTTCGACCGATCGCACCCAAAATTTGGAAACTTATTCTTTGAGACTCAGCTGGTAACATAGGCAACATTTGCCCCTATTCTTTTTCCTTCCCTTCTTCTACCCTTGTTATATTTTCGATGCAAATTTATACCGTTCGAATTGAACCTTTGTTTCCCCCCCCCACAAATTTATTTTCAAATCAATCCTTAACCCGTGCAACGCCGGATGCAAACAGCTAGTATAAGATAAAACTCTCTTATACCTTCTAGAATACACTACCACACTCTGGTATTATCTATAATACTCAGCAAACATCTACAAACATCTGGAACCTTATCGTAAACACTAGAAAATATAAGATTGTTCTTGAGAATGTGACGAAATAAACGAGTGCAACTTCTATGTGCGAGAATAAAATGGAATATTCTAGGAAGTGATAAATTAAGTGTTACCCAGCGATATTAAATATTTCATGTTCGAGTGATAAATTGTGAAATAGTGTGAATTCAAGAATATTTTATTAATTTATTACGTGATTGAAGTGACTTTGTCCAATTAATAATTAATTAATCGTTAATTAATAAATCGATAATTAATTTCCAGTGTTTTCATTTGTCTTCCAAAGCCACGACCCGAGACAATATTATCAATTAAGATAAATTATAAATGTATCACAGAGATACTAAGCTAATTATATGGGAGAGTCTTTTTTGGGCGTCTAAAGGGCTTACGACCTGTCTTAAGACCGGCTTAAATGATCACTTTACACAATGTAACGTTCAGCGATTCATCCATCATTCACACATCCGTCAAATTTTGAAATGTTTTATACATGAAATCTATGTACCTAATTTCACGCTGCACTATCGCTAGCTATTGCTGAAAAATAATCATTCCCATGAAACAGTACATAGAGATGTTGTTGCTGATTATTGAAACTTATATTTTTTGGACTTGAGTATGAAGCAACATTAAAAAAAATATTAATTTTAGAAAATATGTTTGTTTTTAACTGATTCACTTACTTTAATTTTGTGTGGAGTTGGTGGAGGGAGGAGGAAGGGAGAAGAACAAATAACACTCCCTTCTATTCCGACATACAACCAACGTATTGAAATGAAAATTTTACATTTTTTATCACGCCTGAACAGACGTTTTGTTTTCCACATCGCGAAACTGTATTTGAAGCTGACTCTTATGTTTGTGTTCTTTTAAATTACGAATATGGTATTTTTGGATATATAGTATGTTATATTTTTAATCTATCAATTAATTAATTGACGAATTTCCCTATAAAATGAATATTTTTAAAGAACTTTAGAATTTTAGTAATATATATACTTAAGGACTCGCGGCAGTAAAAGACGAAATGAAATACTTAAAATCGACCAACTTTTTATTTATAATAAACTAGTCACTGGACCCAAACATTAGCTGGAATACTATTTCGTAATTCGCACTAATCTTGCACTAATCACTCGTCTGTGGAACACTTTACATTAGTCGCTTAGAATATTCCTCCGTTTTTGGAGTACTTTATTTGCGATATCTATCGCTCACTCGTTTTGCTATCTGTGGTTTCGCTATCACTAGCTATCAAAATTATCTATTGCACCACGCACATTCATGTGTTGCTTATTCATAGGAAATGTTTTCTCTCAAATCTTCTGGTATATTTCCGTATCCTCTACTGGTTTCTAGGTATTTCCATTTTTTTAAATCATATTAGTCTGCATTTGTTTAATACTTTTGGACACCACTAATTAAAACAATCGCGGTCGTTCGCACACAATCAAAGATTGCTTGGTCATTTATTCTAATGTCATCTTCTCCCTAACATGGAATATCATTTAATGGTCGTGCTACACACTAATGGGAGCAAATCCGTAATAAAACAATTGGCAATTGTGAAAATTCAGCCTGAATAATTTTGCCCTGAAATTTGGACAAAATCCACCCCCATTAAATATTGTGGATTAAATCCAATATGTGTATCCCAAACTGTGTATTGCTTCTTCGTAAAACCACCACAGATTAATTAACCTTTCCTTAGTCATACAGTATCATAGGTCTAGAAAGCCAATTAAACCTAAAAGTTTTATATATATTCGCAATGTAAAGATCACATTTTAGCTAATCCTAGGAAAGGTATTTAAGCTTAGATATTATAAGTAGTAAACCACTGACGTTAGGTGAATCCTCTTGATGTAAAATTGATACTGTAACAAAATGGTAAACAGAAGCAAAATTCCTCGTTATGTCGAAGATAATAACATTATGTAATGCTCTGGAATGCCCTACAATACTATGGAATTGTCTATAACAATCGAGAAACAATCTGGAAGTGACGGGAAAAATCTCGCAAATAATAGTAATATATAGTATATAATAGTATCTATAGTATAGAACAGGCTAGAAGTTTCGAGAAACCAACGTGGTTTATATAAGGGACGGAGCCAGTGCCGCGGAGGGGGTGTGATTATTTTTTCTTTTAACTGACGCTACATTACCAGCGACAAAGCCGTAGCGAACGCAGTGTTACCAACGCGAGATTGATTGAAGTGATAAAATATCGGGCGTGTATCTACCGATAAAGTAAAAATTTATTCTAGAATGAACGTGTGCGATTTTAATTAGATGCGAGAATTAAACAGCATACTCTAGGAAGCGATAATAATGTGTTTCACAGACGAGTGATTAATCGCGAAATAGTGTGAATTGAATAATAGTGGTTAAATTAAATTCGTGTCCAGTGACTTTTGTAAACTTATTAAAATAATAAATAAATCAATAAACGAAAATACGTTGGATTACAGCTGCGATAGTACATACAATTACCGAAAAATTGCACATTAGGAATGTTGTTCGCCACCAGATAACCTAACCTAATCATCCTACCCGAACCTAACCAAACCTAAATTAACTTAACCTAACCGAATCTTTATAAATAATTTTAGTTGACGACAATTGTCTGTAAATAATAATTGAAAATATACGAATATATTTTTCAATAAACGCGTTTTTTAATCTACATTATCAATATTCATTAGGCTAAGCCCTTTTAGCCTTCGATTAGATTAACACGAATCTGAGAAATGTTTTGAGAAGGTAAATAATACTATGGTTGTGATGTGTAGTGATATTTACATGCTAGTATAGTGGTTGTTCTGACGAAGAAATGGGTACGTCTCGAAACCGGTAGCCTAAAAATCTCCGTAAGGGGTTATATACTAACATAACTAACATTTTGTTAAAATATCTGACCACTGAGTTAATGCCTTAAGCGCTTAAATATTTTAATAATATTAAGAAAAAAATTCTTATTTTTCAATATTCAACGCTGATTATTATTAGAAATAGACATGAACCGAAAAGTTGTGGAACCCTCGCTGGACGGTCCTTGTGGTAATTAGGTTTTGTGCCCCGATTGAATGTCCCGTTTGTATTTTGATTTTGAAAACCTTTTCGTGTCGGGCTATTAAGCGGTGTCAGAGCCGCTGCAGGCTTAATTAAAAAGGGTTAAATGTTTGCACTTTACAATCGGGTCGGTGGCACAATATCGCCGTTTCATCACAAAGGACTCATTAATAAAGGAAAACGGTGAAAGGGTGTCCTCACCAGGGCTGCGTAAGAATGTCCCAGGGGCTGGTTTTATTTTTTATAAAGCTTATTTTTCATTTATTCCAATTTATACATCAACTGACATTTTGTATTTGTAAAAAATGTCAGAGTGCGAATATATTTTTTTGTTTAAAATACAATATTTTTAAAGTACAATATTACCATATCCATATTTACGTGGTTACACAGCTTACATACTCAACACAAACGTTCAACGAAACAATAAATACACGGTTTGGGTTGTGTTTGTGTGTAGGGGTGTGATGATTCTGCTATATAGTGGGTAGAGGGGTCCTCGTCACATGACGGTATTTTCTAGAGATGTTTTCTGTTATATGAAAAATATTATACAGTCGTAAAATAGTTGACGCGAGTTGAATTTTATTATCGTCAGGTATATTATTTCATTTCGATCTCCTGGTCGCGGCTACCAACTGTGATGACCCAACTAGATAGAGGGGTCTTCCTAACGTATTAAATATGAATTCTGTATTAATAATTTATTTAAAAGGCCGTTGCTTAATCGCCGCGAGTTGATATTTAATTTTAGCTATTATATTCAATTAATTTGCCATCTCCTGGCCGCGGCTAACAATGTGATGAATCCTATGGGGTGACCCGTCAAAAATACGTCGTGGAAAATAATATTAAATAATATAAATTTCATTGCAATGAATAAAGTCATTTGCCGTATGATGTTAGCGAAAATAGTTGTATGGCGCGGGTGGCAACGGCTGAGGTCGACAGATACGCTGTAACTATAAAAGGATCGCGGAATAAAATATTATACCTTCTTGAAATATTATAAATAATGTATTCTATACAATATTAATACTCTGCCTGTGCTAACTATACATTTAACTAAAATATATATTATTAACTGGAAATAATTATTCTGTGAAAATTGCGCTTTTGAATGCAATATTAACTAAAAATATTAACTAACATCTTGGGTTCGCATACTATATTGATAATACCTAATGCCCTTTGCATTTACTAAGTATATTACCTAAATAGCCACAGCTATACCATCCTGTCCGTCAGGGACGAAACATAAAACACAGTTATATTCCTAAAAGTGCTACCTCTTACGCGACAAAATACCTATTGCAGTCGGGCTATGAATATGAACTATTTCCGCCTCATAATGGCGCCTGGAACCAATACTAAAAACCTCACTAGAAATAATAAATGCGACTAAATCTCGATAAATACAATATATACTATTCGTAATACGTCGTTGAATTGGCACATGATTCGTCTAATGGATGAAGGACCCCGTTGTGTATCGTAATAACTTCAAATTCTTTTATGGAGCAGTGTGGAAACAATTGCATAATATTACGTAATAAAAACATCTAACGAACCTAATAATCTATACATTTATGTTACAATAAAATACGTTCACCAGAAGAATTCGTGTATTAGAAATAAAACATTTCCGTTTGGGGACAAACCAGTAGAATTGTTCGAACGTTGCAAAGGGAAAAATTCACACATATTAAATAACACTGAAATTAATAATTATAAACACTTTGTATTAGCAAATTCTTACCTTGAATGGTTTCGTCCTAGACGTGCATGAACCTGTTCATATTAATTGCGAGAGAAAATAATACATATATTTGCTATTTACGAAATGCGACATTTTTGAAGCGAAGCTTCTTTATAAATAAGTAGATAAGGTCTCGGGGATGGTTTGTTCGAAAGGATTCTACAACAGCCCGTGAGTTTATATGAAATAATAGTTTCTTTGAATGCTAAATTTTGGTTTTTTAAACCCTCAGCATCTCTGCCGAGGGGGGTTTAGGCCCCGCGCCCGCCTAGACCCGGTGGCCGACTTCCTAAGTGACTAAACGACCCCCCTTGTTCCTCCGGAACTTACTGCATCCCGAGACTCTATCTCTTCTTTACGAGATGTGATCCCGTGACGCCCTTCTTTTAGGCTTATAATTGAGAAGGCCGTACTCTTTTGGTACGAGTTTCTGATGATGTGTGTTGTCTTGAGGCGCCTTTCTTTTAGGCCGGTGTTTGAAGAATCATGTACTCTTTTGGTACGAATTGATGACGACATTAGCCTCCTTTGCGGGCATAGTCAGCGATGTTACAAATTATTGTGCAATCTCATTATGCCTTTTCAGAATGGCGTCCCACGATTCTGCATCTTGCAACATTTACTTTGGACAAATGTTAGAGTGTTAGTAACATATTTATAATATCCCAGCTATTCCATATGAGTGAATGATTTTTATATTTATTCTGGCCCTGTCTTTCTTACAGAGGACGAAATAGAAGTTAACGTTTTCTATCAAGGTTTTACAGCATTCAGGCATGAAAATCCTTCCAAAGACAAAGGGAACCTTTTGTGGGTTATGTGGCCCTGCACCTGGTGAGGAAAGAGGTCGGTTTATTGACGACCCCGAGCAACAAGGAGGGCCCCGCCTTTAAGGGACCCTGCAGGGGCTTGTGCGGGTTCCACGCCCAAGTGCCGGCAAGCATCTACGCCCCAACCAGCTAAGCCATCACAAACCAGATATCCCCAATCTTTAGTTAGATCTCCCCATTCTGTCCTTTACTCGTCGTTCTGAAGCTACTTGTTAAGCTAGATGTACCGAGGTACTCAAATCATAAAGAGTTAACTGAAGACCGGATTGCGCAATACTTATTCAATACAGTAATTATTATAATGCTACTAAGTAATTCATATAGAAATCCGTGTATTCAATTTTTAGCATAAATGGTATGAAATTCGCTTTGCATAAAAATACATCCGTTTGGAACGATTTGAACCAATATCACACAGGCAATCGTGATATTTAATTACACATAATTATTCCGAACTCAAATATTCCCAAAATAAATACATTTCGATAGTGAAAATAATTAACCGTAATAGATAATATAAATGTGTTCCTTAGCTGTTACACAGTGGCGGTATGATCCTCTCTGGTACTGATGAATGGTAGATTCCTCCATACGTCCGGGCAGCAACTCCGTCCGCAAATGCTGTTCTCCAAATGAAGTCTCTGGCAGTAGTCTCTCGGGCAGCGCTTCCGCTGGCAGGTCTGGTCTCGAACTGAAGGGGCTGAGTATATCGTGTTCGCTCCTTTTATAGTCTCGATTGCACCATATCTTCGAAATCCACGCTAGTGCAGTGACTCATCCTATGCGCGATGACTTCACCGGCGGCGCTCGCCATTGGCCGGATTCAGTCATCAGGACGGTCGCCTCCGGCTCAACCCGTCGAAAGGTAACGCGTGCCTGTGATTGGTCCGTTTCGTTAAAATAACAGTAAAGCACCCGCTACACGCGAGACTTGCTGTTCCGATTCATAAATAATAAAGGCTCGTTCGCACCTACTCACAAGGTCGAGTCTATTAGGATTGGCAAACGATTTTAATTTAACACAGAATTATATCTATGGTATAATAAAGATCTAAGAAATATTACTTGTATAGCTGAATATTCAATATTTTGTTAGCCTCTTGTAATACATAGAATCTTAAGAAGAAATATATCAGGTTTTTACTTTTAAACGATTCCAAACAGAAGAAATATATTTTTGATGTCCATACTTGACTTTTTTTGAATATTATTATTTTAAGATTTTCTAAATTTATTAAATCTATCTCTATGTCGACCATCACAGGGGATGATGTCTACCCGTCCAGATGCATCTTCATAAATCAGCATGTGTGTGTGATTTTTGCGTATGTATGAGACCAATCAGCAGAGGCAGCATGAATGGATGCAGGGCGCAAATGATACTCACGGTTAAGTGTGTTGTTTATTGGTAACAATTTGCCGATGTGGTGTTGAGTACAGAAATATTACTTACTATATAGCCACTGCGGCCGGCGTCAGACTTGCGTACGCGCGTTAGAAGTTAAACTTCACAGGCGTACATAAAAGAGCATAGCGAGACATTATTTCACCTTATCTTTATCAATGATAAAAAGCTTGCTTGTATAAAAAATAGGAAATTAAACAGAAAGCACATAATTCAATCACCATAAAAACACAATATGAATTTTATCACGAATTTATTATGAAAAATACATTCACTTTTAGAGCTATAAGAATCTTAAATTATCTCATTGTCCTCTCAAAAAAAATATGAAAAAGATTGCTACCCTAATACATACAAAAGTCTAACAAAATTACCAGGAAAAAGCTAAACCAATAAGAGATTATATCTATTTTATCATAGAAAAATAAATAATATTACAATCTTCAAGCTATTGTTTTAGTATAATTTTATTCTGTCGTGTAAGTCACTTTTTATGTAAAACGCAGTAAATATAGAAAGGTGTTGTGCGATGA